>JAJIBD010003871.1:0-123282 GCA_021461705.1 Cryptotis parvus | reverse complement strand
TTTTTTTTAAAAACATTTTTATTATACCACCGTGAGATATACAATTACAAGCGTTGTTCACGTTTGGAGGTTTCGGTCACACAGTGTTCCAGCACCCGCCCTCCACCAGTGCCCATCACCCACCACCCATGTCCCCAATTCCCTCCCCTCCCACGTCACTGCCTAAATGGCAGGTTCTTTATCTCCTCTCTCTCTCTCCCTCTCTCTCTCTTCCTTCTCCTACACATTGTGGGTTGCACTACATACACTTAGAAGCCATCATTTGCATTTTTTGTCTGCATTTAATGCTCAGTTCTATGTTGGGATCAGACCTTTTGACATTTATTCACACATGTTCCCTTCTCTATCTTACCTAACCTCTGACTCCCATGCACTTGTGGTAATTTCCACTTTTGGTAAGATCACCTGGTATATTTATGACATGCAAATAAATGCAGTCATTCTATGTCTCTCTCTTTCCTTCTGACTAATTTCACTCAACATGATCTTTTCCATGTCCATCCATTTATAGACAAATTTCATAACTTCATTTTTCCTAACAGCTGCATAGTATTCCATTGTGTAGCTCAATTCCTTGTTAATCCAGCAATGTACCACAGTTTCTTTATCCAGTCATCAGTTCTCGGGCATACTGGTTGTTTCCAGGTTCTGGCTATTGTGAATAGTGCTGCTATGAAAATAAAAGTGCGGATTGTGTTTCCGCTGTGTGTTTTTGGCTTCCCAGGGTATATTCCCAGGAGTGGTATGGCTGCGTCAAAGGGGAGCTCAATTTCTAGTCTTTGGAGGAATGTCCATATTGTTTTCCAGAAAGGTTGTACAAGTCGACATTCCCACCAACAATGTATGAGAGTCCCCTTTTCCCGCATCCACGCCAGCATTTGTTGCTTTTACCCTTTTGGATATGGGCCAGTCTCTGTGGTGTGAGGTGATATCACAATGTTGTTTTGATTTGCATCTCTCTGATGATTAGTGATGATGAGCATTTTTTCATATGCCTTTTGGCCATTCAAATTTCTTCCTTGTCAAGTTTCTGTTCATCTCTTCTCCCCCATTTACTAATGGGGTTGGCTTTTTTTCTTATATAGCTGTACCAGTGCCTGATATATCCTGGATATTAACCCCTTATCAGATGGGTATTGGGTGAATATTATTTCCCATTCTGTGGACTGTCTTTCAATCTTGGTCACTGTTTCTTTTGAGGTGCAGAAGCTCTTCAGTTTCATGTAGTCCCATATGTTTATGTTTTCTTCTAGTTGCTTTGTTAATGGTGTTTCACCTTTGAAGATGTCTTTAGCTTCAATGTCGTGGAGGGTTTTTCCTATATTTTCTTCAACGTACTTTATGGAATCAGGTCTGATATTGAGATCTTTAATCCATTTTGATCTGATTTTTGTGCAAGGTGTTAGACACAGGTCCAAATTCATTTTTTACATGTAGCTGTCCAGTTTTCCCAGCACCACTTTTTGAAGAGGTTTTCCTTACTCCAGTTTGGACTCTTTGCACCTTTATCAAAGATTAACTGATCATGTCTTTGAGGGTGGGTGTCAGGATACTCAACTCTATTCCATAGGTCCACAGGTCTGTTTTTATTCCAGTACCATGCTGTTTTAATTACTGCTGCTTTGTAGTACAGTTTGAGGTTGGAAAAGGTTATGCCTCCCATCTTCTTCTTCCCAAGGAGGCAGGTTTTTGTACCCTGCCACTTTACTATACCTATCTATTGTTTCTAAGAGTTTTTGGGTCAAGAGTTTAGGGTTCTCTAGGTATAATATCATGTCATCTGCAAATAATGATAGCTTGATTTCTTCCTTGCCTATCTGGGTGCCCTTAATGTCCTTTTCTTTCTCTGATTGCTATGGCGAGTACCTCCAGTACTATATTGAATAAAAGAGGTGAGAGAGGGCAACCTTGTTGTGTTCCTGATCTTAAGGGGAAGGCTTTCAATTTTTTCCCCATTGAGAATGATACTCCCTGTGGGCTTTTGGTAGATGGCTTTGACTATCTTGAGGAAGCTTCCTTCAATTCCCATTTTCTGGAGGGTTTTAATCATGAATGGGTGCTGGATCTTGTCAAATGCTTTTTCTGCATCTATCGATAGGACCATATGGTTTTTATTTTTTCTCTTATTGATGTGATGTATTATGTTGATTGATTTGCGAATGTTGAACCATCCTTGCATTCCCGGATGAATCCTACTTGGTCATGATGTATGATCTTTTTGATGAGTCTTTGGATTCTGTTTGCTAGTATTTTGTTGAAGATCTTAGCATCTGTGTTCATCAAGGAGATTGGTCTGTAATTTTCCTTCTTTGTATTGTCTCTCCCTGCTTTGGGTATTAGGGTGATATGCCTCGTAGAAGCTGTTTGGGAGTGTTTCTGTTTCTTCTATTTCCTGGAAGAGCTTGAACAGGACTGGCAGTAGGTCCTCCTTAAAGGTTTGGTAGAATTCGCCAGTGAACCCATCTGGACCTGGGCTTTGTGTTTGGGCACACTTTTAATTACTGTTTCAATTTCCCGATGGTGATAGGGCTTATTTAGGTATTGAAGGTCTTCTTGTTTCAATCGTGGGAGGTTATAGGACTTCAGGAATTTATCCATTTCTTCTAGGTTCTCATGTTTTGTGGCATACAGGTTCTCAAAATAACCTCTGATGATCTTTTTTGTATTTCTGTTTTTTCTGTTGTGATGTCACCATTTTCATTTCTGATTCTGTTTATTTGGGTTCTCTCTTTCCCTGTCCTTACAAGTCTTGCCAGTGGCTTGTCGATCTTGTTTAATTTTTCAAAAACCAGCTCTTGGTTTCATTAATCTTTCGGATTGTTTTTTTGGTTTCCAGGACATTGATTTCCTCCCTAAGTTTCACTATTTCCTTCCTTCTGCCTGGGTTGGGCTTCCCTTGTTGGTCTTTTTTCTAATATTTTCAGCTGTGAGGTCAAGTTATTTATATGGGCCTTTCTTCTTTTCTGATGAATGCTTGCAGAGCTATGAACTTTCCTCTTAACACAGCTTTTGCTGTGCAAGGACGCAGGTTTTAAAATGCTTTACTTATCACAGGTTCAGGCATACAAATCAACAATCCTAACCCTGTGCTTAGGATTCCCTGCCAGAATCCCAGCCACGTGTAGGCCAAGATGGCTGCCACCACGTGTTAAGGCCCTGTAAAAAGGAGACAAGACAAGACTCTCAAGAAGGGTGCGAGCCCACAAAGAGAGCCCCCAAAAAGAGAGCCCAAAGAGAGAGAGTGAAAGGAAGAAGGCTTGTTTTATACCCCTGCAACTCAGACCTCCCACTATTATGGGAAGCAGGGAAGGGTCAAATGCCCTTAGGTAATTTCTCCCAGCACCTCACCTAGGCCCTTTTATATGCTAATGTTTTGAGCCAAGATCTGCCTGGAAATGCCTTTATAGGGTAGAGAAGGGGGTTTCTGAGATGGCATGTCTTTGTACCAAAGACTAATACTAATGCCAGTTAAATATTTCTCCAAGCTTTCACAAGTCTCGTCTACTTCACGGTAGTTTTGTATTTTAGTTGCCTTTGAGTTATCAGGGAGCCATGCTTGCTTACTTGGAGGCAAACAGCATTTCTCTCTGATCTAATTACTTAGAGATCCAACGTGGCCAGGCAAATATGCTGGTAAGACCTAGCTAGTCCCACGATGATTGTGGTAGCATGAGAGAATATTTATACCAGCCAGTACAGAATACATGGTCAGATAAACTGCACATTTAGACTACCCCCTTATCTACGAAATGATTTGCAGGAGGCAATCCAGGGCAGATGCAGAGGCTCTTAGAGGAGTCCTGCAACACTACTTCTCTGCATAAAGTAGTCATTTTCCATCCCTAGAGTCAAGGGAGGTGGGAAAAGCAGCATGTGTCATTTCTAGTCTATATTGAAGTTAGGTTGGGAAGGGAAAAGGTAGATCTTTAGTTAATGAGCCATGACGAAAGAACCTGCCCCACTATTTTCTTTGCTGTTTGGTGGTGCTAGGCATCAATCCCAGGGTCTCTCACACACAAGGCAAGTATTCTACCACTACCAGCCCACCCCCACCACTTTGGGATTCACTTGGTTCCTCTCACTGAATAAGAACATGAAATATAGTTGTGCTGGGCTGATCTTACCTAGCAACATCTTTTTATGTCATATTTCCACTTCTGATACTCATGATAAAGTTGATTTCTTCTTCTTTTTTATTATCTGCAAATGCCCATGACCTCCTGTACATCTTTGGTAAAAATGGGGGAGCTAGAACCCAGTACTGGGATATGGGGAGCTCACTAAATACATGCAGCACGGATGATAAAATCAATGATGGTGGTGGTGGTGATACATACATGTATGTAGTTATTTAGGTAAGTTCTTTTATTATTCCCATTTTATAGAGGAGATGGAGGCTTGAAAACTTGAATAGCACCAAGGAACACCACTTACTCAGTAAGTGCCTCTGTTTTGGTCCACCGCACCACAACACCTCCTAGAATTCACTTTCCCAGGAGAAAAAGATCAAAAAAGCAACAAACTTCCAAAGGCTCCAAGAACCAGGGAAACGATGTTGCAAGATTAATGATCCAAGTGATGCCACCAGTGTCCGAAGTGTGTGGCAAGCTTGGCGTCAGTGGAGACGGAGTGTGATCGGAGAGGCAGCGGGCGTACCGCACACTTAGCCTTGTCCCACAGTTCATTAATCACCCTCAACTCAAAAACATTCATCATGATTAGAACCAGCCCAGCCTCTGTGGTAATAGATTTTTTCTCTTAATAAGGCAAATAGAAAAACCACATCTTCCCTGTGGCTTCTACAGATCAAGATGTGAAGGTCAGGGTCATCCATTCATTTAAGAGATATTTGTTTTATATGCACAGGGTGCAGGCATTGTTTTGGAAGCTGAAATTTCAGTGGCCATAAAGTAAATAAAAAGTCTTGCCTCCTGGTGCGGATTGGTCTCTCCTCCAGTGGAGAGAAAGGCAGTAAACAAAATGGACAGGTCAGGTATGAAGTTTTTTTTTTCCCTGGCGCACTCATACGCCTAAGAAAGGTCATTGTTCTAGAGACATGGATGTGTGTTTCCACCAGAACTCGTTTTCCGCCTGTGCAATCCGTCAATGACAGTTCTATAATCTTGATATCAAATAAACCCAGAGCTCATTTTATACTTGATGAATTGATGAGTGATAAATCACTCCAATGACCAGAGCTCTGAGAGGCAGGAAGGCAGCGCAGCCTGGTAGTATAGACGTCAGTTGACTGCTGCAGCATTTGCTTCTGTGAACCGACGACTAAGACTGACGTGTCCTCTCCTGCCTCCGGACCCAGAGCAACCCACATCCAATGCTCCCCACAAAACTATGAGAGACTTGCAGCGTGCTCTGCCTAGAGAAATTCTCCTGCCCAGGGTGGCTCTGTCTTAAGTCTAAGAAGCAGTTTTGAATTTGGAGTAGTCCTTTCCTCCTTTGATAAATCCAGGGGTCCCAGTGAAGCCGAGCCAGAGAACCTTCAGTCCGACACGTATTCTCACCAGCTCCTTTGTGCCCAAGTTCTCATTTCTCTAGGGATTTCCCAACAGGTCTCATTTAGATGTCTTTGCAGAGTTGAATTTGTATTCCTAGTATTTGTTTTGTTTGTTTTGGGGCCTACACTTGGTGGTGCTCAGGGGTTACTCCTAGCTCTGCTCTTAGGAATCATTCCTTAGGTGGCTTAGAGGACCGTATGGGATGTCAGGGGTGGGATTTGGGTCTGCTGGAGTGCAAGGCAAGCACCCAATCAACTGTGCTATCTCTCTGGTCCCATGCATTCCTGGAAATTTTAACCCCAAATTTCTCTACATAAGAAGATTTTTTTTGTATATTCTGTATCTTATATTAATCATATATGTTATATAAAAATATTGAAAGTAGTTATCTCTGTATGAGAGGATTATAGACAGTTTTTAGATATTTTTATAATTTTCTACAATACACTCATTTAACAACTGCTAGAATGTATATATATTTATTCTAGCAGTTATTAAATGAGTGTATTTTTTTATAATTTTTTTTATTATACCACAGTGAAACATACAATTACAAAGGTGTTCATAATTGGTTCTTGGTAATACAGTATACCAGCACCCATCCCTCCACCAGTGCCCCATTTCCACCACCAATGTACCCCACCCCCTCCTGCCCACCCCCCATGCTGCCTTAATAGCAGGTACCCCAGTTTCCTCTCTCTTTCTCTCTCTGTCTCTCTCTCTGTCTCTGCATCTCTCTGCCTCTTATTTTACACATTGTGGCTAGCCCTACAGGTATTTAGAGTTTATCACTTAAGTCTCTTTGTGTATATTCAATGGTGAGTTTTAATCTGCCATTACCATTTCCCACATTTAGTAAAACACTGGTATCTATTTATGTCGTAATGAATGCAGTCATTCTATATCTGTCCTTTTCCTTCTGACTAATTTCACTCAGCATGATAGTTAACTGTGGTTCATCTACACTATGGAATACTATGCGGCTGTCAGAAAAGATGAAATTATGAAATTTACCTGCAAATGGATGGACATGGAGACTATCATAAGAAGATTAAATGTTGGTCATTTGCTTGATGATTTGCTCATCATATGGTCATATTTTGTGGGCTTTCTGCTCTTCTTTCTATGTTTGCATTACTTTTGGACTTTTTCCTTTGTGTAAAAGTCTCATCTTGAATGTTTTCTTTGTATCTGGGTCATCTTGTGTCTGTTAGATGTTTAGAGGGTGATCCATAGAGTGAGAAACAAATATATAGGCTCTAATCCAATCCAACACAGACCCAGAAGCTATGAGATGAGGTCCAGGCAACAGTCCCCAATTCCTTCAGAGGTGATGGATCAGATTTTCCTCTGAGTTCCCTTGAAAAATTCTTGGGGCCTTCCAAGGGATGCTCAGGGGAGCCAGTGCTACTCCCAGCGATACTCTGCCACCTGGGCTGGGGAGTTCAGTGGAGGATACGGGGTTTCTCGGGCCCAGCAGTGCCAACGACTGATGTGGGTGAGGCAGAAGTGGTGGGTCTCTGTGTTCGGTCGCAATTCCCAGGTTCTTCATTATTCTCAAAAATGAAAATATTGAATAATAAAGATGCTCACAGTTGGGAGATAGGAAGTTTATTGGAAAATAGAAGGAAAAGGGAAAAGGAGCTCCCCAGATGGGGAGGAACGTTGTATAGGACTAAGTTAACTATGGCTCTTTATATGGGGTTGTATTTGAAAACCAGGTCTTTGTGTTACAGGGAATGCAGGGAAATTAAAGATAAGGGTTTTCCTGCAGAGCCTTTAAAATGAAAATTGGGCTCTTGGCAAATGTTACAGAGGATTCCAGGATCTAACAGATTCTTGTCTGGCCATTGGGCTTAGGCATTTCCCATTATCTTAACCTCCCAGTGAGGCTAAGCTCTGGGACAGAATTCTATGATGGACAATTGTCAACTCTCTATGTGTCAGAAAAAACCCAGGAATTTTCAGGATATCAAGAATGTAGGATGGCCCAGGACAGCTCGCAGCAGCTGGTGAGGGTAAACTGAGGCTTCCTCTTTCGGGACCACCTCCAGGGCTGGTGGTGCTCAGCCTCCAGGGTTCCACCCAGCGATGGTGGAGTGAGGATTATGTGGTACCAGGGATCTCTGTGGATCAAGGGACGGGCAAGTGCAAGGCACGGAGCTGAAGAAGGCAGGCAGGTAGGTGGACATCAGGTGCCGCTTGATGGCTGCCTAATCGCTGACAGGAGATGAGGTCCGTGTCATGAAGGGGCTCATGACAGACTATGAGACCTAGGTGTCCCCAGCATTTCCCTTGCTGGAACAGGAGGACAGAGAGAAAGCAGCAGATTCCTTCTTAAGGCGTCCACCTCTCTGGCTGACACTTCATAAAAGTCGCCCAGAGACCCTACAGGCCTAAGATCCAAACCCTTTACTGCTCTCTCCCGGACCCTTTCTTCCAAATTATATGAGAGCACTCCCTGTCATATATGATTTGGGAAAAAAGTCATGTGGTTAGATTATCCCTAGGTGAGTAATTGTTGGGTCATTTGTCGTGGGGCACCTTCTTAGCCTGTTTGGCTGGGGAATCTGAAACATCTTTTTTAAAAAAATATTTTATTATACCACCGTGAGATATACAGTTAAAAAGATGTTCATGTTTGGGTTTCAGTCATACAGTGTTCCAGCACCCATCCCTCCACCAGTGCCCATTTCCCAACACAATGTCCTCAATTCCTCCCAACTCCCCCCAGCTGCCTCTATGGCAGGTCTCTCTCTCTCTCTCTCTCTCTCTCTCTCTCTCTCTCTCTCTCTCTCTTCTCTCTTCCTTCTCTTACACATTGTGGGCTGCAATACATACATTTAGAGGTTATCATGTGTATCTTTTTGCCTATATTTAATGCTCAGTTCTAGGCTGGTATTATCATTTTCGACAATTATTAGCACACTAATCCCTTCTCTGTCTTAAATAACCTCTGACTCCCACATGCTTGTGGTAGGGAATCTGAAACATCTTAAGCAAAGAGTCTCCCAGTCAGCTGCTGTGATATCATAGGTTTAAGTTATAAAAACCTTTAAGCTCCGTGGGCCAGAGAGATAGTTTAGCAGGTAAGAAGTTTTCCTTGCATGCAAAGGAGTCAATCCTGAGTACAGAACCAGGAATAAACTGAATGCAGCCAAGTATGGTCCCAAACAAAACAAAACACATTTAAATTCATTCATATAAGAAGAATTTCTTCTTCATATATGAATGCTCATTAATTTAGTAAATTAAAAAATTTGTCTGCAGGGACTTCGATAGCAAAGTACTCCACACTGGATGGTTCAAATAGCAGAAATGAGGGCCAGAGAGATAACAGGTAAGGCACTTGCTTTGCATGTGGCCAATCTAGCTTCAATCCCCTCAGCACCCTGAGCATTATAAGGAGTGAGCCCTGAGTGCAGAATCAGGAGTAAGCCCTGGGCACAAAAACCAAAACAACAACAGTAATAATGACGATGATTATGGTAATGTAAATCTGGAAGCTAGAGTAAAGGGGTCAGTGGAGCAGGTTTCTTCTGGGGCTTCTCTTCTGGCCTCAGAAATGCTTATTATTCCTTTGCATCTTCATGTGCCTGCCCCTGGAGGTGTTGCAGGTGTGGCTGCAGGGCCCAGCTGTGTCAGCAGGTGGCAGACAGGAGACAGGCTTGTCTATACCCAGGAATCTGCCCCATGGCTCCTGGATGGTTGATGGTCTGACATAGAAAAGACTGGGCCCCCCTGGGATGAACCCAGAGCCACAGCAGAGCCTGGCAAGCTACCCGTGGTATATTTGATATGCCAAAAAAAGTAACAATAATGGACCTCATTCCCAACGAATGGAGACGTTACTGGTACCCACTCGAGCAAATTGATGCACAACGGGAAGACAAGTGACAAGTGACAAGTCTTCATGTCATCTTCCCTCTGTCTGAGTTCTAATCTCTGCTTATAAAGACACTGGCCATACTGGTTAGAGTCAATCAGAATGATCTCATCGATTCAATTACCACTTTAAAGAACTCTCAAAATATTCTAGGAGTCCAGTGGGTAGCAATGGCAATAAATGGATCTAGGAAGTGTGAAACACAGTTTTGTTCAGAATCTTTGAAATAGCTGAACATTTTTAGGAAGTTTTGATTTGTCAAAATAAAGACTTTAATGCATTTTACCATAGCTCACAAAGTGAGACGATAATACTCAGTATCTAATCATTATCTTTGACTGGTACACCAAGGGCTCAGAGCAAACACTGATCCCAGAGTCTTCAAGTCTCCCTGCTGCTCAAACTTTGAGAATTTGATTCTCTTTGATGTCCATTGTGTAGACACACACTCATATCCTTTTCTTCTGTTTTTTTCCTGACTTTCTAAATGACTTGATGAGGAAATGAATGACCACATTGTAAAATATCCCCTTAAGACTACTAGGCCAGAAGGTACTTCTGTCTTAACCATGCTTTGCATTATAAGCATGGCTTGAGGTCTATAATTATGGTGTTTTTGTAAAACCTCAGGAGGAAAAACAAAAAATTTGCAGCAGAATCCAGGATATTGTTACACTGATTGTTCTGGATATGGGATGTATGCCCATTAGTTAACTTCTATGAGTTTCCCTGATTAGGAATAAGGCTCAAAGTAGCAGTATAGGAGGCTATCAACAGAAGACTGAATTACCCAGCTATGCCACAATCTTTTGAGTGGCCCAGAAGGACCAGAAAATAGGAAAGTTCTTAAAATAAGGCCATTTCAGCTTTTTCCTAAAGGCAGCGCAGTGTTGGTGAATGTTTAGTACCCCTCTCTCTTGAGTTGGTGAATGTTTAATACCACTCTCTCTAGAGCTGTGAACCAATAGCAGTTGCAGATGCCTGGGGTAAATACTCCCAGCAAGATGAATTTCAGAAAATATCATGACATCACAAAACTCTGCATGACATCATCGAACACAGCTTGATGTTACTGAACACGGCATGAATCACTGGCCCCAGGTGACGCCACTGAATGCAACAAGGTGTGGCTGAGTGTCCTTGTTGGATAAAGAGGCTCTCCTGAGTAAATGAAAGAGCTGATTACAGCACATGTGCTGCCCCAGGCAAACACAAACAGATGGGGACTTAGGAAACAATGCAGAGTCATATAGAAAATAAACATAAATGAAACGACAGGAATTTCAGGAATCTTTCCACTAATGCCGTGGGGTTGACTCATAGCCCAAATCATGGGGTTGACTTGCCGTCTCTTCTTTGACATCCTCCAGCCTAAAACAAGGGATCAAGTTTTTAAAAAGAAAATGAATGAAAATTTAGAAACCATTTAATGGGTATCCTTATTTGTAGAAATAGTGCACTAGAAACGGGAACAAACATCTGGCTTTCTGGGTTAAACAAACAGCCCAGAGATTCAAAAATAGTGTTATTTGCTCTGAATTCAGAGCCTTTTGAAAGGATCCCCTGCAGCTGGTGCTCGCAGGAGGCCCATGGAGGTTTGGATGTTCTATGATTGTGTAGAAACTGAATGACAACAAGAAAAATCCTCCAGTGATGCCATGCAGAGAGACAAAGGACCCAATATTCCCACCCTTCCTCCCTCTAAACTCCATATGGGGTAGAGACATCAGCTGTTTGTGTGCAGCTGGGCTTTCTCTCACCCCCTGCCTCCCCTCTGGAGCAGAACCACATAGGATTTAAGCCCGCTGACCCAAACTTCCTCCCGCTCCAGCTATGATCTTGCAAGTGACTTAGCAAAGGCCCTGAAACTATGGCTCTAACGGACAGGGCTACCTGACATTGATAAATCAGGTTAAGGGGGAGAAAAAAAATGATTCGCATTCTATTTGGCAGAAACTGTTTTGTAGAAGCTGTAAAGATCTGCAGTTGTTTTGCAGAAATAAGCAGAAATTCACTAGCGTCACCTTTCCAACACACACACACACACACACACACACACACACACGTTTGTTGCTGCTTGTCTTTTATCTTCAGAGCACCCAGAAGAGTCTAGGATGATTACAAATTTTAGGAGGGAATGCACAGAAAACACGTCACCTCCCACAGCTAGATAAGCCCATGACCTTCAGGCTCCTGTTCTCTCTAGCCTTAAATCTACTTCCTAGTTTCCTTCAAGGCCCTCATTCTATTCAGAAACCTTATTTTCAGAAAATTGAGACACATGCTTTAAATTCCTCCTTCTTTCTGTATAGAAATTCCCTGGGGTTAGGGGAGGGATAGGGTGGAAGGTAGTTTTGAGTCTTAAACTCCAGAGGCAATAAAGCCTTTCTCCTCATGCAAAAGTCGGGGACAGTGTTGGGTTTTCAGGCTCACCTGGCCTTCATTCTGCATCTGAGCATCAGAAACTCCAGCACCTTGGTGCAGTAGCGGGCGAGTACTACTTCGAAGTCTATCTGTGCTCGCCTGTCTACAGGGTTTTTTTAGAAAGATGGCATCAAGTCCCCGGAGAGAGCGAGTTGCACAGCTAGTTGTTAGGCCTCCACTTCTTACATTTGCGCCTGGCTGATGTGGTAACTTTCTCATGATTTTGGGAGATGCTCAAGTCCACATATGGGTCAGAGCTCAATGCTTGCTCCTACACTGCGTGTATCATTAGCATCTCATGATTCTGTAGGAGAGGGGAGTTCATCTGGATTGGCAACTTAATCAAGAGGAAAGCGAGCCTAGTTTTGGGTTCTATTCTCTCTGGAAGTTCTAGTAACTGGTGAGAAGGAGTCTCCAAAGGCTTCTCTTTATCAGAAACTTAGTTCTGTGTCAAGCTGTTGACTTGGGATCCCAAGGATTTTCTTTCTTCAACTGTATGTTAGTTCCTTTTGTTATTTTGTCCTTTGGGCCACACCCAGTGGAACTCCCAATAATACTTGGGGAACCAAACCTGAGTTGGCCCCTGTGCAAGACATTCGCCCACCCACTGTGCATGGGAGCACCCACAGCCATGCCCCCCTTCCCATACACATCTATTCTGCTGTAGGCCTGTGCAGCAACCCTGGGCAGCCTGTGCTGAGACGCCATGGGTTGCTCTCCCTGGTGTCTGAGTTACTGTCCCATCTCCTAACCTGGCTCCTGTGCTCCCATTCACAGACCCCCAGGAGGTATGACCCCAGGGCTAGTCTCAACTAGATCCAAGCACAGACCCACCCAGCAAGGGTCCCTTCCTATTCTTGCCCAGCCTAGCTGTCTCCTTGGGGAACACAGAGGCCACCAGAGGCCTTCAGGGGAAGACAAAGCCAGTGTCCCTCTGGTGAGTGCCCATGCTGCCTTCCAACAGAGTATGTGGCTCCTCCGGAGTAGCCTGGAAACCAAAGACAAAGGAGACAAAACCCCATGTTTCCGTTCCCCAGGTGCTGTGGGTGGGGAGGTGACCCGCCAGCTGTGAGTCTCCAAAGCTGCTTCACGGGGAAAATCCCAGCCCCCCATCCCCGAGGTCAGTCACAGCACCCGCTCCACTGGGCCTTATTGCTTAGAGGCCCTCTCCTCTTGCTCTGAGTCCCAGCTGGTGACCTAGGTGAGGAGCTCTTCAGGCTCCAGCAGGTCTGCGGACCTGAGACCCATCCCCATTTTTGGGTCTCAGTGGGTTCCCCATTTCCCACAGAGCAAAGAGTCCCTTGGGGTTTTTCAGGGGAGTTCTAGAGGGCTGGGGGGCTTCTGGCAGAGCAGGGAACAGCAGCAGTAGCACATGTGGACTGACCGTGACCTGGTGTCCATGAACCCCTCAAGTGTGCCTAAGGCATTTTCCCTCTGCTCCCATCAGCAGGAAATTTCAGAGGCTGCAAGAACATTCAAGAACGACCACAAATGAGGTATTGGCGCCATATTGGGAGAAAATCATATTGAGTGCACAGGAAATCACATGGGATATGTCACAATTCTGAAGTCACGGATGACTGCTCTGATCAGCGCTCGGGAACACGTGCAGCTTTCTGGTTAGCTAGTGGGTGCGTGGGGTGTCGGTGCTTGGGCAGAGCCCTTGCTGGCCAGCCATGCCAGGTTAGACACACAGGGCTGGGTGTCCCACTTGGTGTCCCAGCGGACTCCCCGCTAGCTTGAAGGCCTGGGATGTCGCCCCTGAGCCTCCCTTGCTCCCATGAGCCTCACTTGCTCCAATGATGATGGTTTCTGCCAGCCTAGGGTCAGGGTGGGGAAGTGAAGCAGGACTTGCTTGTCGTGGTCCTCACTGCAGAGCCATTGAGCAAAGCTCAGACGGCATCTTGCTGGAGCTTCTAGCCCTGGGCCGACGGAATATGTGGGCTCTGCATGTCCCAGTCCTTCTTCGTCCCCCTGCCGCCTTCCTTGGATAGGTCTCCAGATGAGCCGAATGGGGTTCAGCGCTCACCCAACTGGTCTGAGAGCTGCCAGCACCAAAGAGCCCTCTGCCATGCCTGGATAGCAGAGAGGTCACGGTAACGGCCGGGTGGGGCAGCTGGGCTGAGGGGCTGGGGGGTTCGCATGCAAGTGCCCCCTTTGGGAAACCTTGTTCCTCCTTGATTCTCCAGCTTGAGAGACAGCTGTGGGGGCTGGCCAACAGCCGACTCCTAGTCTCATCATTGCTCGCAGTGACCTTAGGTGACCTTGGGTAAGTCTCTGACTTTCCATGAACATGAATCGTGTGTCCTCCACTCTAACAAACAAGACTTAAAAAGTCTTGGGGGAGAGAGAAAGAGAGAGAGAGAGAACGAGAGAGAGAGAGAAAGAGAGAGAGAGAGAGAGAGATTGAGAGAGAGAGAGAGAGAGAGAAGAAAGGTGACTGTTAGTGTGCTAATAATTGTTGAAAGGGATAACACCACCCTAGAACCGAGCATTGAATACAGGCAAAAGATACACATGATTACCTCTAAATGGATTTATTGCAATCCACAATGTGTAAGAGAAGGAAGAGATTAGAAGGAGGTCTAAGTTCATTTTTTTACATGTAGCTGCCCAGTTTTCCCAGCACCATTTGTTGAAGAGGCTTTCTTTGCTCCACTTAATATTTTTTTGCTCCTTTATCGAAGATTAAGTGGTTGTATATTTGAGAATGTGTTTCAGGATACTCAGTTCTATTCCATAGGTCTACAGGTCTGTCTCTATACCAATACCACACTGTCTTAATTACAACTGCTCTGTAGTAGAGCTTGAGGTTGGGGGAAAGTGATACCTCCCATCTTCTTTTTCCCAAGGATTGCTTTAGCTATTCGTGGAGTTTTATTATTCCATACAAATTTCAGGAGTGTTTGTTCAATTTCTTTGAAGAACATCATGGGTATCTTTATAGGGACCGCATTGAATCTGTATAAAGCTCTAGGGAGTATTACCATTTTGATAATGTTGATCCTTCCGATCCATGAGCAGGGAATATGTCTCCATTTCCTCAGGTCTTCTTTTATTTCCTGAAGTAACGTTTTGTAGTTTTCTTTGTAGACCTCCTTCTAACGCCATGCACAAAAAGTCAGATCAAAATGGATTCTAGATCTCAACATCAGACATGAATCTATAAGGTACATCGAAGAAAAACATAGGAGAAACGCTACGACATCGAAACGAAAAGTATCTTTAAAGATGACACACCACTGACCAAGCAAATGGAAGCAAAGTTAAACAAATGGGATTATATAAAACTAAAAAGCTTCTGCACCTCAAAAGAAACGGTGACCAAGATACAAAGACAATCCACAGAGTGGGAAAGGATATTCACCCAATACCCATCTGACAAGGGGTTAATATCCAGGATATATCAGGCACTGGTAGCACTCCACAAGAAAAAAAACAGCCAACCCCATCAAAAAATGGGGAGAAGAAATGAACAGAAGCTTCCAAAAAAGAAGAAATTCGAATGGCCAAAAGGCATATGAAAAAGGGTTCTTCATCTTTAATCATCAGGGAGATGCAAATCAAAACAACAATGAGGTACCATCTCACACCACAGAGACTGGCACACATCCAAAACAGCAAGAACAACCAGTGCTGGCGTGGATGTGGGGAAAAAGGGACTCTGATCCACTGTTGGTGGGAGTGCCGACTGGTCCAGCCCTTTTGGAAAACAATATGGGCATTCCTCCGAAAACTAGATATTGAGCTCCCATTTGATCCAGCAATAGCACTCCTGGGAATATACCCGAGAGACCGAAAAACACATAGCAGAAACACTATCTGTACTTCTTTATTCATCTCTGCGCTATTCACTATAGCTAGAATCTGGAAACAACCTAAATGCCCGAGAACAGAGGACTGGCTAAAGAAACTGTGGTTCATCTACACTATGGAATACTATGCGGCTGTCAGAAAAGATGACATTATGAAATTTACCTGCAAATGGAGGGACATGGAGACTATCATGCTGAGTGAAATTAGTCAGAAGGAAAAGGACAGATATAGAATGACTGCATTCATTAATACGACATAAATAGATACCAGTGTTTTACTAAATGTGGGAAATGGTAATGGCAGATTAAGACTCACCATTGAAT
Source organism: Cryptotis parvus (assembly GCA_021461705.1). Classification (NCBI taxonomy): domain Eukaryota; kingdom Metazoa; phylum Chordata; class Mammalia; order Eulipotyphla; family Soricidae; genus Cryptotis; species Cryptotis parvus. The sequence continues at coordinate 107,320 of JAJIBD010003871.1, read as the reverse complement.
ATACACAAAGAGACTTAAGTGATAAACTCTAAATACCTGTAGGACTAGCCACAATGTGTAAGATAAGAGGCAGAGAGATGCAGAGACAGAGAGAGAGACAGAGAGAGAAAGAGAGGAAACTGGGGTACCTGCTATTAAGGCAGCATGGGGGGTGAGCAGGAGGGGGTGGGGTACATTGGTGGTGGAAATGGGGCACTGGTGGAGGGATGGGTGCTGGTATACTGTATTACCAAGAACCAATTATGATCACCTTTGTAATTGTATGTTTCACTGTGGTATAATAAAAAATTAAAAAAAAAAAAAAGAGAAGGAAGAGAGAGGGAGAGAGAAAAAGAGAAAGAGAAAGAGAGAAAAGAAATAAAGAACCTGCCATAGAGGCAGGCTATGGGAGCGGGGGGAATCAGGGACATTGGTGGTAGGAAATGGGCACTGGTGGAGGGATGGGTGCTGGAACACTGTATGACTGAAACCCAAACATGAACATCTTTGTAATTGTATATCTCATGGTAGTATAATAAAATATTAAAAAAATAAAAAGAATAAAAACAAAAACATCAAACAATGAAAAATAAAAAGAAACCATCCCTTCAAGGGCTAGAAAAAAAAGAAAGGTGCCTGTTATAAGTTGAGGTGGGGATGGTAGGAGGGAAACAGCCGAGGAATGTGCGCTGGTGGAGGGACGGGCGCTGGAACACTGTATGACGAAAACCCAATCATGAACAGCTTTGCAATGGTCTACCTCATGGTGATTCAATTAAAAAATTGTTCAAAATAAAAACATTGGAAAAACTTGGAAAAATTAAAAAAAAAGAAATCTTGCTCCACAAGTAGTGTGGAATTGACGTTGAGGCCTTGAAAAGCCTTGGCATAGAGCCTGGCCCAAGCATGGCTGAACTGTTCTTCCTAGACCGACCATCCAGGGGCCAACTCCAGGAAATAAAGAGGTGGGTGAGGGGAGAAGCTCACAGGTACCGCCTCGACTTGCCAATGATTCCCAGGCAATGCTGGGGTTTCAATGAGACAAACCTTCTAGAATTCCCCAGATTCTGAGGAAAGGCTTGGCTGAGAGGAAAGTGTGGGCAGGCAGGGCCTGGACAGGCCCCATCAACCCTCCCCTGGCTGCTGCCTCCCCTGGAGGTTCAGTCTTTGTCTGCCTTCCCAAAGTCCTTTTGTTGGCTTCTGGCTCCTTCTCACCTTCCTTTGATGGCTGAGGGAGGCGGATGGAGGGTGCAGGGGTGTGGAGGGGCTGCTGACAGATAGCAGGAATCAAAGAGTTCCTATCAAAGGAGACAGGAACCATGCTGGTCTATCCTCAGGGGGCGGCCCTCTGATTTAAGGAGCCTGGTTCTGGTATCAGCGTCCAATGGGAAGGTGCTGTGGGCGGCATCCCCCTGAAGGTTTGTGGGGCGGATCGGAAAAGGTGACCCAGATGGAAGCTCTGCCCAGAAGGGAGCTGACCTTCTCCCAGGGGGACCGCCACAGGAGAGGAGAAACCATCTGGTATCAGCTCCAGCCTGACGCCTAGTGGGAAGAGACAGGAAATGGGAGGTGGGAAGTCTGGGAATCAGGGGTGCAGGTACCTGGCCTTGCTTCTGATGGGGATGTCCCAGCCGTTTCTCTGAACGTTGTTACCGCATGTGGATCCCAAGGGAGGGTTCTGGATGATGAAGGAACCGGTGCTGAGGGCCGGAAACATCAGGGAGGCCAGTGAGAATGGGGGCCAGGAGAGGGTCTCGGCCCAGGACATGGAGAGGGGTGCAGAGGGAGGGCCTTGTACGGGTTTTCAAAGTGATGAACACACACACACACACACACACACACACACACACACGCATGTATGCACACATGTGTATGTAGGAAAAGAATGGATTTCAGTTTCCCAAGTGGATGCCCAGCACGTGCCCCTCCGGACTCCTCGTGAGCAACCTTGCAGGACCTGGTGGGGCCCAAAGAGAGAGACTCCTGTTGCCCAGAGGTCAGAGCAGCGGAAGGCACAGTTTCCAGGTCAGGCCCCCATAGTCTTTTCCCTTTGTACCCCATAAGGACCACATCTTGGCTTCTGGCACTGAAATTACACCAGGGCAGCTTGGCTACCCAACCACAGTAGACTAATAGTGTATTAGCCCTTATGCCAATCAATCCTCCCCCCAATCCACAAAAGTAGCTGTGGGAGCAAAAAACAATAGAACCCTACTCAGAGTAAGCTCAGGCCAAAGAGCACATGCAAGGGACCAGTGTAGGCGCCTCTCGGCAACACAGGAGCATCACACTGAAAGGGCCTATCTTTGGTGGGGGAAAGAAGAGACCACCACGTTTCCCCCTGAGTCCTCCCTGGCAGTGGGGAGATGCAGATAGTGTTTTGGAAAGAATCAGCCCAGACTACCCCAGGCACCATGGGGGAGACAGACCCACTGTGCGTAGTGGACGAAGACGGAGTCCTGACGTCTCAGCCAGCAGTATCCACCTACACCTACAATCCACCTACAGCAACCTACACTGTCACAAGCCACTCACACACATTTTCACTCACATTCACTCACATACTCATCACTCACAATCTCTAACTCACATGCACTCGTTCAAAAACGATTTCGGAGTGGAAATGTTGAGGATGCTTAATGCGCCACACCGTGACGAAGAATGGATTTCACCCAGCAATTGTAGAAATTGGGAGACCCCTGAGGGGGCTCCCTCTCTTTGAGGGGTCCAGGAGAGGGCAAGTGTGGCAGTGGATGTGAGTGAGGGGGCAAGCTCGGCCAAGAGAACGTCCCGTGTCACATGCAGAGAGAAGACAGAGAGGATGTGCCAGGTTTGGGATTTGGAGCTTTAGTCCAGGTCTTTCTGTCCTCACTGGCTCTGCCGCCGGATGTTCTCTGCCCCATGAGTTAAGCAAGAAGCCCCTCAGCCCCAGCTCATGAGAAGAGAGCCTGCTGTTAGCGCCTCTCAGCCCCCCCACACACTCACTCACATCCACTACATCCTCACTCACACGCTCATCACTCACACGCACTCCTACACTCAGACACTCATGTATGCACACACTCACACACACTCATTCACTCACACATCCACTCACACTCTCACAAGCCACTCACACACATTTTCACTCACGTTCACTCACATACTCATCCACTCACATATCCACCCACATTCACATGCACACATGCTCACCCACTGACACTCATTCACACACAGCTACTATCACTATCACTATCTTCCCGTTCATCATCTATTTGCTCGAGCGGGCACCAGTAATATCTCCATATGTCCTGCCTCATGCTAGTAAAACCCAAAGGCATCCGCTTGCTCCAGGAACATAAAGAGCCTCAAACCATTATATTAGGTCACAGGAATGACCTAATATAAATGTTACTGGTATTTGGCATATCAAATATGACACGAGCAGCTTGCCAGGCTTGCCGTGCTGGTGGCATACTGTTGTAGTCACCTCTAAATAAAGCATTTACTGATGAACCGCATGGCCGCAAGCGGCTGTGTGGAGCCGGGCTGTGATAGTCTACACACAAAATTCATTCACATACATACACACACACACTCAAAAAAAACCCCCCGCTCACACACATGTTCACTCCTCCGAATCCATCCAGTCACACACATTCACATGCACACATGCTCACCCACTCGCTCATACACTAAATATTGCTCACTCACACACACACAATCACCCACACACACACTCACTTCCACATACTCACTCATCACTCACAATCTAACTCACACACACTCCTACACTCACTCATATATGCACACACCTCACACACACTCATCCTCGCATACACTCACCCACTCACACTCATTTACACTGTCACCCACACACATTTTCACTCACATCCACTCACACATTCATCCACCCTCACACACACTCATCCACACACACATTCATCCACTGACACACAGTTACCCACACACAAAATTCATTCACACACATTGACACACACTCAGAAACACCCACTCCCACTCATGCATTTACTCCTCCAAATCCCCCCCACACACATTCACATGCACACATGCTCATCCACACTCAACAGTGTTGGAGTAGAACTAAGAGGCGAAATGGAGCCCAGGGCATGGCAGCTCTCGTACTGGAGGTGAGAATGGAGCAGCGCCAGCGTGAGGAGAGGCAGTGATCACCCCCATTTCTTCCAGGGGGAGCTTTGATTTGTTGCGATGGAGAAGCGTGGGAAGGGGATCAAGCCTGGAGCACTGGAAGCAACCTCCCAGAGGAAGGGAGAATAAAGGACGGCCGCAGACAGAGAGGAAACGTTCCCAGACTGGTGGGAGACTGAAGATTTGTGTCCTCTGCCTTTAAACGTTGAAACCTTCTTGCCAGGACAACGGCAGCAGATGGGGCATGTTTGGGAGGGGCCGAGCTCCTGGATGAATCCATACCCTTCGGAAAGAGGCCCCTAGGGTGCCCTTGGCCCTTGCTGCGCCTTGAGGTCAGGATGGGAAGATGGTTATTGGCGACCCCGGGAGGCAGCTCTCACAGCAGACTGCCGCTGTGCCCTCCTGATCCCAGCCTCTGTGGCCTCCAGCACAGGGAGAAGCAATTTCTGGTGCTAAAAGCTGCCCAGTGTGTGGTATGAGCACAGCAGCCCAGAGCATTGTCCGCAAAAAGCCAAAGGTTGGCACCTGTCCATCAGCAAGACGCAGGCGAAATAAATTAGAGTGTGGTCAGACAAAGAAACTCTACGTGTCCCGGACTGTGATGAGGAAGGTCTCCCTGTCCAAAGGTCTCCAGGATAGATCACGGAGGGGGAAGTAGCAAGGGGCACAGAACAGACTATCTTCTGATGAAACTTGGATCAAACTTCATCTGGAAAGGGTCAGATAGTGATACGTGAGGTTTTGCAGCCGCAGATCATCTGCCCCATGGGCCTTTGTCTTTTGTTTTCTTCCAACCCTTTAAAGATTTAAAACCCAGGGAGTTGGTAAGGTGCTTGCCTCACATGGCTCTGACAGGGTTGGATCCCTGGAACTGCCTTTGGTCCCCGAGATTCTTCCAGGAGTGATTTCCTGAACACAGAGCCAGGAGTAAGCCCTGAGCACATGCCCCAGATAAAAGAGATCAGGATCACTGCATCACTGCTTCATTGCATCATTATTCCTGCAACACTGCATCACTGCATCATTGCATCACTGCATCATTGCAAAACAGCACCATTGTATCACTGCATCATTGTATCACTAGATCATTGCATGGAGCTTCCCTGAAAGTGTCCTCAGAAGAGGCCCTGGAAGGAGCTGGTGCCAGGAATGCTTGGGGGTGAGGATGGAGCAACATCAGGGCAAGGGAGACGGCAGTGATCACCCCAAGTTGGGCCTCTACGTCCCATATTCTCCCAACACCTCCAAGAGTAGTTCCTAAGTGCAGAGCCAGAGCCAGGAGATACCTCTGAGAATCACATTGAGTGACCAAACACAGAACAAAACAAAAGAAAACAAAACACAAAAAAACACCATCTGGGGCCGGAGCGATGGTCCAGCTGGTAGGGCGTTTGCCATGCGGCCGGCCCATGCCGGCTCGGGTTCCATCCCCGCATCCCATGTAGTCCCCTGAGCACCGCCAGGAGTAATTTCTGAGTGCAGAGCCAGGAGTAACCCCTGAGCATCGCCGGGTGTGACCCCCAAAAAGCAAAAAAATAAACAAACAAACAAACAACAACAACAACAAAAAAAAACACCATCTAAACGACTCGCAGAGCTTCCTGTCTGCCCTGAGGCTCTGCAGAGCCTTCTGCAGCTATGCTGGCTGAATGAGGTGAGCTTTTCCGCCTGTAGGGAGAGGCCTGGAAGCCAGCAAAGTGGGAAATGGGGTCACCGGCGAGCCCGGGTGGGGATTGCACAGTGCTAGTGGACTTGGTGCAGGGGCGCTGGCATCGAAGCTAGGACAGAGATGGGAAGGTCCTTAGGGAGCTGTCCACTGTCAGGCAGCCTCGCTCACGCCCCCTGGCGGCTGGGGGAAGACCAGACGGGTCCCTGCAGCTTAGACCTTCCTGCAAGGTCCAGGTAGGGGAGAGTCCTCAGCGCCCCTGGCTTTTCCTCGGAGGTGGACGCAGACTGCGGGATGAGACTTCCGGTTCTCTTCTCGCTGCTCTGTTCTCTACGGGGTCCCCCGGGCTGGGAGTTTTGCTAGCAGGCAATCCTGGGAGAGAAAGAATGCCCCCTATAGGAAAGAGGCAGTAGCTGGTGACCACTGGAAGCAGCAGTTCCATCGTGGACGGTGTGAGGACATTCATTCATTCATTCATTCATTCATTCATTCATTCATTCATTCATTCATTCATTCATTCATTCATTCGTTTATTCATTCATTCGTTCATTCGCTCGTTCATTCATTCACTCATTCATTCACTCACTCACTGATTCATTCATTCATTCATTCATTCATTCTCTCCATTCGCTCATTCATTCATTCATTCATTCACTCACTGATTCATTCATTCACTCATTCATTCATTCTCTCCTTCATTCTCCTTCATTCGTTCATTCATTCATTCATTCATTCATTCATTCATTCATTCATTCATTCATTCTCTCCTTCACTCCTGATCTTTGATTCTCAGACATCTGTGCCCCACAAATCCTGACTACTACAGCTGCTGGTAAGCGCCCAAGTGTGGGGAACCCAAACCTTCTATGGGAGCAGGAAAGGGCATGTGGACGCTGACCACTGAACCTTCCTCCTCTCCCTGCTCCCTTCCTCCTCCCAGAGGAGCCCTGAACCCTCTGCCACCCCCTCCCCACTCCCGGTTTATTCTGCTTCATTCCCTGCGTCCTCCTTGCTGAAGACTAACACGGAGGCAGAAAGACGGTGAAAGCACCTTGGATGACGTTTTTCTGCCTTTTGGCCTTCATTCTGATGGCACCGAGAATCCGGTTGCGTATTTAAGACAGGAGAGTGGCATTAGATTTCCATTAAAAACACACCTGCCTGGCTGTGGCTGGGAGTGTGGGGAGCACCGAGGGAGGGGCGAGGCCTGAGGCGGGGGACCAATGAGAAGGCGTCTGGGATGATGCGAGGTGACAGGGGCGGGGCCACCCCCCCTCTCCCCCGTCAGTCACCTGCACCCTCCCATCAGGAAAGAGAGAGGACCTGCCTTCTGGCCTGTAGGAGGGTCTGGCCCAGCGGGGCGTCTGTTGGTGTCTGAAGTTTAACCAACACTGACTGGGCGGCTTCTGATTCTCAGACACCTTCATGTATAATTAATCCCCTCCAAGCTGTGCTGTCAGGGAAAATTAAACGTAATCTCTTTTTCAGAGACGCAGAAGCGGAGACTTGGCTGCCAGCTCACCTACTCCATCCTCCACCCGGCTTCCTGCCTGAGGGCTATGGCCGGAAGCTTATACAGTCCCCAGCCCTGTGGGCCGAGCAGCACAGGCGAGGCCACCCCCAAACAGAACCGTACTCCGAGGGCCCCGTTTCATGGCCCTGGGGTGCTTTCTTTGGCAGCCCCCAACCTGCGGTAGAAGCGTGAGGTGGGTGGGGTGTGGTGTTCTCAGAACTGGGCCTTGGCAGGTTTGCTGAGCCTCCAGGGCCTGGCTCTGCACCCCTTTTTCCTGCTCTGTTGTTGCCCTCCACCGGAAGGGGGAGACCCGAAAGTAAAAGGGAAGCGCCTCTCCTCGCCGGGACTCTAGGACAAGGCGGCAAGACCCCACCTGGCCCTCCCACTCTTGCTCTTTGTTTGCCATGGCAGCCCCCAACACCACCCCTTGGGGCCATCAGGAGACTAATGGCGCCATCTGCTGGGCAGACTGGAAAGTCCCGGAGCAGGCCTAGGGTCCCATCCCGTGTGTCGCCAAAAAAGACCCCTGGGACAAGAGATCTCTTCTGTCAGAGTAGCCCCTTACAGAAAATACAGAATCAGGAACACCGTTTCCGCTCGTGGCAGGACCCAGTACTAATAGGGGGACACCCATTATCGGTGAGCTCAGGTGTGTAGTGGCGAAGGTGTGTTTTTCACACCAACCCTTGAGATTGATGGAGAAGACACTGTCTCCGGGGTTGAGCTGACCTCCGAGGGCCTCCTGGGCACTGCTCCGGGATCCACAGGGACTCCTCTGAGCCAGGAAAGGCTGCCGTAGAGCACACTGCAAGGTTGCGTGGGCTGTGCCCAGGGTGAGTGCAGCTGCCTGGAGCTGCTAGAGACCAGGTTCCCCACACTGGGAAATGCTGGTCCCTGAACTCAGCAATGGCAGGTGACAACCCTGTCCCTTCCTCGGACACTCTCCTACTGTTCCTCAGACTCCAGCTGAGAGAAACATGTGCTTGTGGGAGGCCGCTGTGGGCAAGCAGCCCCGCACCCCCTGCCCAGATATACACCGAGGCCGAGGCCAGAATGTATGGTGGTTGGATGGGAAACTCTCCCCCACTTTTATTAAACACTGTGGCTTACAAAGTTGTTCCTGATGGTTTGTTACAGACATTCCCTCTTCCCCACCACCGTCTCCATTTCCCCAACCACCCCTCAAGCCCACCCCCAGCACAGGCCCACAATAATTTATGTTATATTGCTGAGGTCACTAACTGGCTAATGGAATGATCAAAAACTTATTTCCTTAGGAAAAAGTTGTGAACATGGTTGTATCTTGTAGGTGAATTAGGATGCAGCTGGCGCAGATCCCTTGACAAGCGCTAGAAAGAAATGATCTGGGGCCGCACAGGGGATAAATTTAGGAAGGGCAAGTGTTTTGTAGAAAGCGAATTCCATCAATCAAACATCGTGATCAAGCCGGTGTAATTCCACTTTCCCCTCCTGATTCTCATCAATGACCTGTGTGCAGAGGGGAGGAGAGTCAGCCACGTTCATTGAGAAGCGAATGCGCGCTGAGCACTGGCTGCTATGGAGACCAAGTTGAGGAGACATTGTCTCTGTCAATACGCACACGCACCCACACAAGCTCCCTGAGGCTGATCCATTTAGCCACACGGATCCTTACTCCCCTGCGTAGGTGTTGATGGCTGGGTCTGTCAATTGCTCCACCTCCTGGTCTCCTTCCCTGTGGGTGTCAGGGAGCCACGTGACCCGAAGGCCCCACACAGTCTCCGCTTTACCTTGTGGTTCAGTGCGGGCTCTAGAGCTGTGATTTCTGGCTCATCTCTCTGTTCTCCGTCCCCTTCCTGGGGCCTGGGACGCTGGCTGAGAGCATCATGGCGAGCAGGTGGTGCTCTGGGATAAATGAGGATAACACCTGGTAGCTGGTGAAGCCACAGAAACTGAGTCTGGATCTCTGCGTCTTCTGCTGGAGAAGATCCACCCAACCCCTTCAGAGCCTCACTCCCGCTTTGTGTGTAGCAAAGACCCCAATGTCCTGGTGTGCCAAAGCATCTCTTGATTCATGAACCAGAAACAGCCCGGCCAATTGTTTGCTCCACTGCATATGTATTGAAGTTCTCGTGAGCAGTAAAACACAAATACCAAGAGTCGAGCAAGGGAGACAGGGCCGGTAGTTGGGTCTTTCCCACATAAGCTGGTTCTGTGCTTGCAGTGGGCGCCACACCCAGTGGCCTTTGGTTAGGCCCTGCGCCCTGGCGATCCACATTACCTGGTTCTCCCCTGTTCTGTGCAATGAGCTGAGGTATTATCAGGAGACAGGGTTTTCTTCTTACGATTTTCACCTAGAAGCTATTGGCTGTCTGGCATTTTCAAAGTTTTCAGTGGCTGAACATTTACAAGAATAGTAGTGAACTTGGGATGACTTTCCACTCCAAACAGTGCAACATCTCTTGCACAGACTGTCAGCTTCTGCACAACTTCCTTCTTCAGTGCTTATATTTCTGTGGTTTGTCCTTTTCTTTTTTTTTTTTTTTTTTTAATAACAGTGACCTTAAAATTTCCTAATAGTTAGAAATTAGGAATTTGCTGACCAGAGGACCCCAGACTGAGAGAATCATTCCTTAGAGGGCAGGTCAAGTGGAGATGACGAGGGATACTCACCGCCTGGGTTTGCTGGCGAGCAACGCACACAGAACCCCCGGCAGCCATGTTGCACTGGCACGTGACCTTCCATTGTGCTCTGGGGCTACTGTTTGAGAACACAGGACATGTAGCTCAGGGCAGGACTGCCCAACCCAGGGCCAGGTGCTCCACCCACCCACCGGGGCTGCAGCACAGAGGCAGTTCCTGGGGAATGTTCCAGATGGTTACAGGTGACCACAGGTGTTGAGGTTTGTGTAACGGAAAGGTGCTGAGACCGGGAAGCTCCTTAGCAGCATTATTTGGTTCAGGTGACTGGAGGTGGTGGTGATCAGAACTAATCACTGCTGTCTCATGTCCCTTTTCTCTCCTGGTTTTGCAGTACGACTGGAATTATCTGCCCTCATTGTTTTGGGGTCTTCCTGAGCAGTGCTCAAGGACCAAGACCCTGGAGCTAGGCCATGCGGTATCCAATCAGGCAACGTGGCGCCTCTCAGGCCCAGACATGCTGGGGGCTGCCGGGCCTACTTCAGGCACCTCCAGGGCTACACCCAGAGGTACTGGGTGTCAGATACTAGGGGGTCTTGCACAGGAAATGCATGTGTCCCTGAGCCCCGAGCCCCCAGGGCACCATCTGACTCTGTAATGAGGTGTGATGGTATAATTTTTCTATCACTCAGGCAGAAGGTTTCCAAACCAGTGCCTACACCCGCTGTCCCCTCACCCAGCTGGCCTGGAGACTGAAGCCAGTGTTGACAAGGGCCTCCCAGGGTCCCTCCCCACCTGGACTCCCCTGACCTTCAGGCACTGTGCAGCAAAGTTCATCTTTGAGAAGCCTGAGGGAGAGATCAGACACCCCATGCTCACCCCGGGCTGGAGAGTGCAGAGCAGCCAGGAGCCATTGCCGAGATGAAGCACTGCCCGTGTCTGGCTAGAGTCTGGTTTCCACACCCGGACGCCCGGGTCCGTGTGCAGAGCCGCCCACACAGTGCTCCAGGGAGGCCAGCCACACGGACTGAAAATGCGCCTGGTAGCAGGAGGAATGAGGCGGTCAGGCCAAGCAGGAAGGTGGCATCCGGCACCTCCTGTGTCTTCACCGAGACAGCCTAGCCCTCAGGGGGCATCGTGGGGAACGGCAGCGAGCAAGCGTGCTGACCACCGACTCAGTCACCTGCCTGCCACACAGCCACACTGCGCTGTTAGGACCAGCCCAACAGCGCCGTCACCCACACTCAACTCCTCACGTCAAGCTCAAGCTGGCTTCTTCTGGATGCCCTGGGGGCCCAGAGAAGGGGAATTTGGAGGTTCCTGTCTGTGGGTCCTAGGCTTGAACTTGTCACACACACACACACACACACACACTCTCTCTCTCTCTCTCTCTCTCTCATTTCCTATTGAAGGGAACCACAGCATTATCTTAGCAGAAGGTAGCAAAGAGGAATCTGGGAGTGTTTTCCTTGCACCCTTTAGTCTCTTGGGGTGAGCTGGGAGCAAGCTATGCATCCCCAACTTTGGCTGTGGTATTTTCCCAGCAACGGTGCTTGAGTCACAGGCCAGGGCCCTGAGTAGACAGAAAAGCTAGAAAATTCTATGTCCAAGTGTTATTTTACTTTGTTTTGAGCCATACCCAACGATGCTCAGGGCTTACTTCTAGCTCTGCGGGGCCCCAAGTCTTAATGAGGCCATTCGCCAGCAGGAGAAAGGGCTGGAGCGGGCTCACTGCCACACTGACCCTCTCCAGCAGACGCCACGCAAAATGCAGCCTTTCCCGCTTCCCTCCCATTGACCAGCAACGCCGATGTCGCCCAGCCGTGCTCTGTCACAGCCGCTGCTCAGTGCTTTCAGGGACATGGAGTCACTTCCTTTTCATGAGACTTGATAGCACTATTCCCGCTGAATTATTGAGGAGAAACTGGAGTAGGAGGAGATGGGGGGCTGAGCAGTCAGCAGTGCCCTAGTGAAGGAGAGGGCTCTAGCCCACCTCCGGCTGCAGGCTCCGGGCTCCAGACTCCGGGCCTGGGTCCGCCTGGGCCCTGTCCACACCCCATCTGTATACGCCTATGTTGAAGCCAGTGAGACAGAGCAGAGGCGAGGCTCTCTGAAGGGGGTGACCTGCGGTAGGAAGGGGAGAGGCGTCCAGATACGAGGAGTCCCCACGGCACAGACAACCTGGGCTGGTCCACTGCTCTGGAACAGGCAGCCGCTGACCGCCCGTCCACCCGACAGAGGGCAAGGGCAGATGCGAGGCTCCTGAGCGTGATCCTCACAGAGGAGACGTGGCTGGGCTGAGCAGCTGACGGATGGCGGCAGAACACGCAGGGCGTCAGGAAGGTGTGGACTGATCTTTATTTCCCCTCACCCCCTTCCTGCCCTTTGGGGTGGCTGCCCTCCTTGCTGGCCCTTTCCAACGCGGGCTGAAGGGGCTTGGGGAAGGCTCTGGACCTCGGACAGGGCTGGCTGAGGCCCTGGCCCTGCTCTGTGGGGTGCGCTGGGCAGCTGGTCCCGGGAGGCAGGACTCCGGCGGCAGCAGGCTCGTTCCCTCCACAGCCCTGAGCTCACGAGAGAGGGGGCTGGCAGGGTCCCTACTAGCCCTGCTCGGCGGTGCGAGCCCGGTCTCCCATCAGCCAGGCACAGGCACTGGCAAAGCCGATGCCTCTCCACGCTGCACGTGAAGTGGCACAGCCTGGCGCGGGCTCCTGTTCCCGGCTTCCCACGGAGAAAAGGAAGACGGAGGAGGAGCAGGATGGCGCCGGAGGCCTGGCTGCTCCGTCCCCTCCAGTGTGCAGCCGACACCTCACACAGCTGCTGGGAAGAACTCAGTGGCTGGGACGCGGCTGGGACGTGCCCTGGGGACGTGGGCCACTGGCTGGGTCACTTGTTGGCCACGGCAGAGAGCTGGTCTCGGATGCGGCCCAGCCCGTCGAGCATGGTGTCCAGCGTCTCCTTACTCAGCTCCATGGTGACCGCCGACACGGACGGTTTGTCCCCACACAGGATGGGATCTTCCTGGATCTGAAGAGAGAACAGTGCCCCACGTCAGAGCAGCTGCATGCCCTGCTGTTGTGCTGTGTGTGAGCTGAGTGTGAGCTGTGTGTGTGCTGAGTGAGCTGTGTGCGTAGTGTGAGCTATGTGTGTGCTGTGTGTGAGCTGAGTGAGCTGTGTGTTGTGATGTGTGTGCTGTGTGAGCTGAGTGTGTTGTGTGATGTGTGTGTGCTGGAGTGAGCTGTGAGCTGAGTGTGAACTGAGTGAGCTGTGTGTGTTGTATGAGCTGTGTGAGCTGTATGTGTGCAGTACTGTAAGTTGTGCATGTGTTGCACTTGTGCTGAGAGAGCTGTGTGTACGCTCTGCCCATGCTGTGCGTGGTGCTGAGGTTGCTGTGTGCTGTCTGTGTGCTATATGCCCCTGCATGGAGGCAGTTTGCCCCAGCTATGGGGGAGGGCGGAAAGTGATCTTTGAAGCTGGGCCCGTCTGTCCACAGGGAGCACTGGGGCAGCTGCGAAGGCCAAGCCACAGCCCATGGCACTCCTCTGAGAAGACATTCCTTAGGTGCCCAGGGCTGCGGGACACCGTCCACTGGGAGGCAGGGAAAATAGTACAACATGCGTTTGGATTTTCCATCTACTTTTTTTTTTTTTTTGGGTCACACCCGGCAATGCTCAGGGGTTTCTCCTGGCTCTGCACTCAGGAATTACTCCTGGCAGTGCTCGGGGGACCATATGGGATGCCGAGGATTGAACCCTGGCCGGCATGAGCCGGCCGCGCAGGCAAGGCAAACGCCCTACCCGGCTGGGCTATCGCTCCGGCCCTCCATCTACTTTTTAAAAGCAAAAGTTATTAGAACTTAAAAAAGCCAGTTGCTAGAGGCAACCTTACTTCTTCACTCTGACAGGTGTGATTCTGGGTGCTGGGAAGAAACCATGGAGTTACAGGCATCTGGTTTTATCTAGACAAGCTTCCAGGTGGAGAGGTGCTATAAAAAGCTTCCTACAAGGCACTGGACGGGGAAGATAACACCAGGAGAAAACAAAGAACTGACACTCGTCACTTCTCCAAGTGCTAATCCGTCACCGCATCACAAACCAGGAGGCCTAATCAAACAGGGCCTCCATGGGGGGGTGCCAGGGTACCCCAGGGACGGAGCAGATGGTCTGAGTGCATGGCTCCACTGAGAGCTAAGTCACCTCATAGTGAGGGGGAGCCTTTGGTCAGCAAGTTCCTGATTCCATGTGTCACACGTGTCTTGTTTCTAATTTCCACTTTTATGATAATGATAGTAGGTCAACAGAGTAACTCTGGAAATAAATAAAGCCACTATGGGACTGGAGCGATAGTACAGTGGGGAGGGTGTTTGCCTTGCATGTGGTGGAACCGGGCTTGTGGTGGAACTCCGGCATCCCATATGGTTCCCTGAGCACCGTCAGGAGTAATTCCTAAATGCAGAGCCAGGAGTAACCCCTGAGCATCACCAGGTGTGACCCAAAAGAAAAAAAAAAATTAAAGAAATAAAATAAATCAAGCCAGTACACTATTTTCCCCTATTTTTTGAACCACACCCTACAGTGCTCAGGGCTGACTCCTGGCGCTGTGCTCTGGGATCACTCCCTGGTGGTGCTCTAGGGGCTGTCTGTGGTGCTGGAGATCGAACGGGCCGGCTGCATGTAAGGCAAGCGCCCCTCCTGTGCTATCTGCCGCCCGACATTTTCTTCACTTAGGTGAGAAATGCCGAAAATTGGGAGACTGGAGCTTCGCGCCCGGGGGGCTCCTTCCACGGGCCCCCCATACCTTCATCTGGAGCAGGCAGGTGGGGACGGCCATGCGGCTGAAGCTGTCCGAGGCGGTTTTGATGTCCACTCTCCAGTCCAGGTCCACCAGCCGTGGCAGGGAGACTGTGAAGGGGACAGTGTAGCTCAGGGCCCTGCCCTTCCACTGCCCACAAGGCCCCACTGTGGGAAGGCCAGCTCCGAGCACGGACAGGCGTGGGCATTTCACCCGCATGGCAGGCCTTTTGGTGGTGGTGGGGAGACAGTTGGACAGACAGACAGACAGAAAGACAGACAGACAGACAGGACCCAAGGCCCGCGAGTCGCCCCTGGTGACCATGTGGAAGCGGGGTGGCAGTCCCACCGGCTCATCTCGACACCTGCCGTCCAGGTGCCAGGACGAAGGAGCCCTGCACGCGAGAGGAAGCTGAGCCTGGGGGCGTTGGACACATGGGGCTGCCGCCTCACCGGGAACGGGCAGACTCCCAGCCCGGCTCACAGGGCCCAGCAAGGGCGACCAGTGTGAGCGCAGGCACGTCCCCGGCATCGGGCTGACTCGGGTGCGTGAGATCGTCTATGCAGCTTTGTTTTCTTGGTTTGTTTCTGGGTCCTTGCCCAACAGAGCTGGGGGGCTACTCCTGGTACACTGCCTGGGGTTCATGCCCTGTGCTCAGGGGACACGCGTCCCTGGCGGTGGGAACACAAATGCTGCATGCAAAGTGTGAGCTCGGCCCTTTAAGCTTAGCGATAGGTCTGCACTGTATTCAGTTGATCATGGGGAGAAAATGAAAACAGTGCTTGTGATGTACACAGCTGGGTGTGGACTGGAATAAAACCCTTCACTCTCTGCTTAAACACTAGTCCCGGTGGCCCAAAAATCCCGGCGAGGAGGAGGCGATGGTGGTACTCACTCTGATTGGCTTGGGCCGTTCTCCAGGCAGATCTGTGCAGGAGGGAGAGACAAGGAAAAGGCACAATGAAAATAAGACTCCAGGGAAGGCCCTTGGACTGGAGCCTCCAAGCTGTAATCACCAAGGGAGACCGGCCCACGGGGGTTTCTATCCAAGAGATGGGTCTGTGTGTGGCACACAGCTTGGGAACGGGAAGCTTGTTTTCATGATCTAGGGGCAATGGGACGGTCGGGATACACTATCCGCACTGTGCTTCTCTCGTCAGAGGACACACCTGGAAGGCTCAGTGATCTCTCTGCCCTGAGTCTCTGCTCTAGTACATCTCATAGCCTGGCCAAAACAGCACCCAGCAGACGGTCTAATGTGCCTCCAACACCTGACAGGAGGAGGGAAGCACCGTGGGCTCGGTGTGGGAGCACCTCTGGGAACGCTTCGAGGTCACTAAGCCTTCAGCTGTTACCTGCCTATGGCCAGCAGAGAGTTTGGACTAAATTTGCTGCTAACCAAGAGTTAAGTGGTTCTGAAAGTCCAAAAAGGGGTGACCTAGCCAGAACACCTTCAGACAATTCACAAAAGAAATAAAAATGACTGCTGCATACATGAAAAGTGATCTGACATAGAAGTATCAAAAGTATAGATAATGAGATCGGGTACCGTCTGCCATGTGTGAGTCGGCAAGGGGGAACGTTAAAAAAAACCAACACCTCTGCCCCCAAGGTGTGGAAAGAAGAGGGCACCTCTCCCACCCTCCTGGGGAAGACTGGCTGGTGCCACTGTGGAAGTGAATGAAACCAGAGACCGCGTCTAGCCCAGTCAGCGACCCAGCGTCGAAGCAAGGTCCACCACAGTGAAAACCGCCAAGGGTCTGGATGTCCGGCATTCGGGAACTGCTTAATGAAATTATACCTGGTTTCGTCACAGAATACATGGAATTGGCTGCATAAAATGCTGCTGAAGGTAAACAGATATTGATCTGTAATGCACTTGTGTTGCCGCTGTGTATAAAACAGCCCGCTCTGCTGTGCTCAGAGCAAAACTCCTTCCTTGCTAGATGCAGAAATGCAAAGACACCAAGTCCTGACAGGCTTCCCGGGATGCAGTGGCGCTGCTGGCCCCGCGGCAGGCCGGAGCGCACTCAGGCTTTCCTCCTCCTCCCGCCGACCTCCCCAGGCCGACTGTCAATGGGGGCTATGACTCCCAGAGCAGGCAGACGCACGTCGCGGCACACGGAGGCCTGAGCTGACACGTGTTCCAGGATGATCTTTGTCAGCAGGTTTTGAGGTTTTGGTGGAAATCCTCAGGAAACAGAGCCAGGATGGCCTCGGCAGAGGACAGGTCACTGAAGGCCACCAGCCTGGTGAGACGGTGCAGGGCCTGGAGCAGCTGCCGGGGAGACAGGGAAGCTCTGGGCAGTGAGGAGGGGCGGGGGCACTGCGGGGAGAGGCGGGGGACGAGGGAGGGACCGGGCTGGGCCTCCGGGAACTGTGAGGCTGGCTGCCATGTCCACTTGTTCCTAGAGAAGACACGGTCTGACCTGGAAGCTGCCCGCCCACCCACTGCTCTGTGTGTGTGTGTGGGGGGGGAGGTTAGGTGAATAGCCTGGCCCCCCATGCAGCCTGCCCCCTGTTTCTCTCCGCAGAGGTGCGGGCTTCCCAGCCTCATGTCTCGAGGCTGAAGGGAGAGGACTCCGGCCCTGGACTTGGGGGACACTCCGGGCACCCGCTGGGCACAGCCCTGGAGTGCCCTTCCAGAACCCTGAGCTGTGCTCCCTCAACTGAACCAGCTCCTGGAACCTCTGGGCTTGGAACCAAGGGCCTGCCAGGGGTGGGCACAAAAGCTGGCCTCAAAGCTGTCAGTGGGAAGGACACGGAGCAGGAGCCCACCAGAACCCTGCAGGCCACCCTGACCTTCTCCCGGTCTCTGACAGTCTCCTGGGGCTGAGCTAGAAACCGTGAACAGTCACCTGCTCTGCTGCGCAGCTCTCTGAGACCAGGGGATGTTGCAATCAGACACCACCCTAACACTTCTGGGGGTTGGGAGCTGGTAGGGAAGTCCCTGGCCTTCCTGCCCTTGGGGTGACCTCTGGGGATGGGGGTCAGAGGATCACATGCTCTTCTACAGGATTCCAGTAGAGTCCAGCTGCTCCAAGCAGTGGCCGCTAGCGATCACGAGCCGGCAGCCGCACAGCCCGTCTCCCCCCTTCGTCAGCTTTCCCCACTGTCCCCTTCATGTCTAGGTTACAGCTGGCAACCGAGTCCTTGCCTGAGTGTCCCAAAGGAACTGCTGGCCTGATCCTGTCATCTCACGCCCGCCTTATCCCCAACAGTGGACTTCACTGAACCAAGTTCAACTGAAGCTTAGCAACGTAGGTCCATGCCTCGGGCACGCCTTTGCATCAGACACATACGCCCTGGAAAGCTCCGCTGTAAGTCCCTCTGGTCACCTGATTCTCCCTCATGGCCACCAGCTGAGCTCGGCCAGTATCTGTCCTGCGCCCTTGGCTCTGCTGCCCAGTGATCCCAGCACACTCTGCCCTTAGCGAGCTGACCCATAATTCATGAGAACAGGCAAGCAGCAGATTGGAAGGAAACCTTCCCAAGGCTGGCAGGCAGGGCTGCAGGCACCAGAAGGATGAAGGCACAGACGCACAGGCGCTTCCAGGGGCCCTGATGGCCTGCGGCCCGTCTCTGCACACTGACCTGCTCGGCCTCCGCCCGTGGTTACAGACAAGCTGGAACAAGTCGTCTCCAACAGCGGCTGGGCACCAAGGGCGGAACTGGAAAAGCTCTCTCGGCACAGCTGTCGGACGACATCTTTAGAGGAAGCCTAAGAACCAAGCCACAGATGTGAACGAAGAACAAACTCGGACAGCGAAGAACCCACATTTCAGAACCACACAGGTCGCGCGCCATGGCGCGGCGTTTCCAGACTCCAGATGGGAAGGTGACAGACACCCCCCCCCGCCAACACACACACACACACACACACACACACACACACACACACCACCACTGCCCCTTTCTGTATTTTTCCCATTAAGCTAAACTAAGCTCCCTGGGCACTACAGAGAAATGCAATAGGAGACAGTTAGGGGACCAGCAAAGAGATGGGTTTGCTACGGGGCTCATGGTCAGGGGCACAGAGCGAAGTTCCTGGGGCTCCTTTTGTCATGGTCGAAGAGAGAACAACCCTGGAGGCTAATGGGTGCAAATGGGGGTGGGGGTGAAAGCTATAGTCAAAGTACCCAGAAAGGCACAGCTCAGTAGGACAGACACTTTTAGACAAGGGCTGTATTCCTCACCCGGCCAAGCCCGAATCTGCCCACCTCTGGGAGGGCGTGGACGGGGTGTTCTGGGTGCCTGCTGCAATGGCGACTCAGAACGCCAAGGTGGGCTGGGACCTTCCTCCCCTTCAGATATTCCCCTTCCCTGGAAAGAGGGCCACACCATGGAGCCAAGTGGGGATGCCAGACTTTTCCCTCCTCCAGCCAATGGTAATGAGGCAGCAGTCACATTATCCTGCCTCTGTGAGCTTCCACAGAGACAGTCACAACACAGAGATAGGAGTAAATGTCAGAGGCCTCACACATCACATGGAAAACAACCAGGCATCACCAGAAACTCACTCAGCACACCAAGACCCAGAGAGATCTCAAACACAGGAAAAAGATACAGGTTGATTGTTGACTCTTGTGATGACAGATGCCACATTATCTGAAGGGAATGTAAATGCATTCCTGCTAAAATGTTCCAACAGTAATACAAATGCTTGAGATCATTTAAAAAACAGAAATAGAGCTCAGTGGTTTGAAATATAGTAGGCTCTGGGTTCAGCTGCAGGCACAAGCACACACGTGTGCACACACACACAAACATCTTAGAAAAGAAAATACAAGGAAGGGAGGGCACATTTTTTGCTTGCTTGTTTGATTTTGGACAAAACCTGGTGATGCTCAGGGCTCACTCCTGGCAATGCCTGGGGACTATATGGGATGCTGAGGATAAAATCCTGGTAGCCTGCATGCAAGGTAAGCACCTTCCTCTGTACCAGCTCTCTGACTCCAACGAGGAACAAAATTTTAAAACTGAAAAGTATAAAAACAAAGGGAGGGAGAGAAGGAGGGGAGGAAAGAAGGAAGGAAGGAAGAAGGGAAGAAAGGAAGGAAGGAAAGGAGGAAGGAAGGAAGAAAAGAAGGAAGAAAGGAAGGAAGGAAAGGAAAAAGGAGGGAAGGAAAGAAGGAAGGAAGGAAGAAAAGAAGGAAGGAAGAAAAGGAAGGAAGGAAAGGAAGGAAGGAAGGAAGAAAAAAGGAAGGAAGGAAGAAAAAGAAGGAAGGAAGGAAGAAAAGAAGGAAGGAAGGAAGGAAGGAAGGAAGGAAGGAAGGAAGGGAAGGAAGGAAGGAAGGAAGGAAGGAAGGAAGGAAGGAAGGAAAGGAAGGAAGGAAGGAAGGAAGGAAGGAAGGAAGGAAGGAAGGAAGATCAGTTAGCAAATGGGCTCAGCACTGAAATGCAAGGATAGATGAAAGATTGCGTGAACCGGAAGACAGGACAACATAAATTGCCTGGCCTGAACAGCAGAGAAAACAACAGAATGAAATAGTGAAGAAAGCCTCGGGGGTGTCTGTGGGCTGTAAGAGAAGATCTGATATCCATATTCTGTAGTCCTGGAAGGTGAGGGAAGATAAAAGAGGGTTAGATGGAAACACAACTCACAGAAATAGTGGCTGAAAACATTCTAAATTTAGTTAGAGATAGAATCTTATAAATCCAAGAACTTAAGTAAATCTACACAAAGAAATCTTCAACAAGACACATTATTTTTTTTTTAACATTTTATTATACCACCGTGAGATATACAATTACAACGTTGTTCACGCTTGGGGGGTTTCGGTCACATAGTGTTCCAGCACCCCGCCCTCTACCAGTGCCCCTCAACCACCACCCATGTCCCCAATTCCCCCCCCTCCCCCCGTCCTGCCTAAATGGCAGGTTCTTTATCTCCTCTCTCTCCCCTCTCTCTCTCCTCCCTCTCCCAGACATTGTGGGTTACACTACGTACACTTAGAAGCCATCATTTGCATTTTTTTGTCTGTATTTAATGCTCAGTTCTATGTTGGTATCAGACCTTTTTGACATTTATTCACACATGTTCCCGTCTCTATCTTACCTAACCTCTGACTCCCACGTGCTTGTGGTAATTTCTTTTGATAAGATCACCTGGTCTATTTATGTCATGCAAATAAATGCAGTCATTCTATGTCTCTCTCTTTCCTTCTGACTAATTTCACTCAACATGATTCTTTCCATGTCCATCCATTTATAGGCAAATTTCATAACTTCATTTTTCCTGACAGCTGCATAGTATTCCATTGTGCAGATGTACCACAGTTTCTTTATCCAGTCATCAGTTCTCGGCATACTGGTTGTTTCCAGGTTCTGGCTATTGTGAATAGTGCTGCTATGAAAATAAAAGTGCGGATTGTGTTTCCACTGTGTGTTTTTGGCTTCCCAGGGTATATTCCCAGGAGTGGTATGGCTGGGTCAAAGGGGGAGCTCAATTTCAAGACTTTGGAGGAATGTCCATATTGTTTTCCAGAAAGGTTGTACAAGTCGACATTCCCACCAACCGTGTATGAGAGTCCCCTTTTCCCCGCATCCACGCCAGCACTTGTTGTTTTTACCCTTTTGGATATGGGCCATTCTCTGTGGTGTGAGGTGATATCTCATTGTTGTTTTGATTTGCATCTCTCTGATGATTAGTGAGGATGAGCATTTTTTCATATGCCTTTTGGCCATTCGGATTTCTTCCTTGTCAAAGTTTCTGTTCATCTCTTCTCCCCATTTTCTAATGGGGTTGGCTGTTTTTTTCTTATATAGCTGTACCAGTGCCTGATATATCCTGGATATTAACCCCTTATCAGATGGGTTTTGGGTGAATATTCTTTCCCATTCTGTGGACTGTCTTTCTATCTTGGTCACTGTTTCTTTCGAGGTGCAGAAGCTCTTCAATTTCATGTAGTCCCATATGTTTATATTTTCTTCTAGTTGCTTTGTTAATGATGTTTCACCTTTGAAGATGTCTTTAGCTTCAATGTCGTGGAGGGTTTTTCCTATATTTTCTTCAACGTACTTTATGGAATCAGGTCTGATATTGAGATCTTTAATCCATTTTGATCTGATTTTTGTGCAAGGTGTTAGACACAGGTCCAAATTCATTTTTTTTACATGTAGCTGTCCAGTTTTCCCAGCACCACTTGTTGAAGAGGCTTTCCTTACTCCAGTTTGGACTCTTTGCACCTTTATCAAAGATTAACTGGTCATGTCTTTGAGGGTGGGTGTCAGGATACTCAACTCTATTCCATAGGTCCACAGGTCTGTTTTTATTCCAGTACCACGCTGTTTTAATTACTGCTGCTTTGTAGTACAGTTTGAGGTTGGGAAAGGTGATGCCTCCCATCTTCTTCTTCCCAAGGATTGCTTTAGCTATCCGTGGGGGTTTATTATTCCATACGAATTTCAGGAGTGTTTGGTCAATTTCTTTAAAGAATGTCATGGGAATCCTTATAGGAACCGCATTGAATCTGTACAAAGCTCTAGGGAGTATTACCATCTTGACAATGTTAATTCTCCCCATCCATGAGCAGGGAATGTGTTTCCATTTCCTCGTGTCCTCTTTTATTTCTTGAAGCAGTGTCAACAAGACACATTATTAAAGACTAAAGACACTATTAAAATCTAAATGGGATAACATGAAGCGGCTGGGGAGGCTGGAACTCGGTTCGCCCTGGGCCCAGCTGAAGAGGGGACCCCCAGGAGGGCAGACGGGTTTTGGGAGTGGGCCCGTCACTTCTGGGGATCCCGGAAGCAGCTGGATGAGACTCGCCCATCACACTAGCCACCATTTTCACTGTCCGACGCTGGGAAACTGCCTCACAACCAGATCAACAGAGCAAAACCAGTTCGAGCCCAGGTAGGCGGCTCCCAGAAGCGGAATCACTGGGAATTTGTCAGATGGAGTCAGGGTTCGGCCATTTCCCTCTCCATTTTGTCGAGCCTGGTGGCCCCGCCCAGGAGCTGCCCGGGGCCATCGGCCATAACATGAAGCGGCTGGGGGAGGCTGGAACTTGGCTCGCCCCGGCCCAGCTGAAGAGGGGACCCCCAGGAGGGCAGACGGGTTTTGGGAGTGGGCCTGTCACCTCTGGGGGGTCCCGGAAGCAGCCGGATGAGACTCGCCCATCACACTAGCCACCATTTTCACTGTCCGGACGCTGGGAGACTGCCTCACGACCAGATCAACAGAGCAAAACCAGTTCGAGCCCAGTACGCGCGGCTGCTTGGGGCGTGCGGTTCATTAAAATAGTGGAAACAGTAATGTCTTTTAATGCACTGAATTCCATGAAGAGCAGGAAAGTTTGGCGGGAGGGGAGAGATAAAGAGGAGAGAAATGACATACAGAACCCGCCAAGTAGTTGAGGTGTGGGAGGGGGAGGGGAGGTGGGGACATTGGTGATGGGAGATGGGTTTGGGTGGAGGGATGGGTGTTGGAACACTGTGGAACCAGAACTCTGCATGAGCATCTTTCAATTGTATGTCTTAAATGGTGTAACAATATTTGGGGGGAAAATAATAAAATAAAATAAAATCGGAAAAAAAAAATTAAAATCTAAATGGTTAAGAAAAAAAAAGGCTTGACAATAGAATACTATGCAGCTGTTAGGAAAAATGAAGTCATGAAATTTGCCTATTTTGGATGGACATGGAGAGGATCATGCTGAGTTAAATTAGCCAGAGGGAAAAGGACACACACACACACACACACACACACACACACACACACACACACACACATATATATCTGCATAGTATTCTACTGTCAAGTTTTTTTTCTTAACCATTTAGATTTTAATAGTGTCTTTAGTCTTTAATAATGTGTCTTGTTGAAGATTTCTTTGTGTAGATTTACTTAAGTTCTTGGATTATAAGATTCTATCTCTAAATAAATTGAGAATGTTTTCAGCCACTATTTCTGTGAGTTGTGTTTCCATCTAACCCTCGTTTATCCTCCCTTATATATATGTATATATATATATTCATACAGATATATATATATATTCATACATATATATATATATATATATATATATATATATATATATAAATCCCATTCATTTGTGGGATATATATCATGATACCAATATCCAAGGTCAGGCAAAACATAGATTAGGAGGTCTTGTCAATAGGTGGAACCAACCGCAAGTGTGTGGGAGTCAGAAGTCAGAGGTTAGGTAAGACAGAGAAGGGAACAGTGCTAGTAATGATTGGAAGTGATAATACCAGTCTAAAACTAAGTAAGCATTGAATATAGGCAAAGGGATATACATGATAACCTCTAAGTATATGTATTGCAAGTAACAATGTATATGAGAAGGGGAGAGAGAGAGAGAGAGAGAGAGAGAGAGAGAGAGAGAGAGAGAAGAGGTAAAGAATATGCCTTAGACTCAGGCTGGGGAGAAAGGGGAGGGAATTTGGGACATTGGTGGTGGGAAATGGGCACTGGTGGAGGAATGGGTGCAGAACACTGTATGACTGAAACCCAAACATGAACATCTTTGTAATTGTAAATCTCATGGTGGTACAATAAAATATTTAAAAAAACTTGAAGGGCAGAAGCAATATTTAACCAAAAGACAATTACAATGGCAACATATTTCTCATCAAAAAACCATGATGGCAAGAGAATGTGGAATATTTTTCAGGTGCCAAAACAAAAGAACTGTCATCCCAGAATAAGGCATCAAATAAAAGTATCCTTCAGGAATGAAGAGGAAATCAGAACATTCTCAGATGAAGTAAGACTAATAAACTATCTGACATGATGCCTTCAAAAACCATGTGCTGGAGAGACAGGACAGCGGATAAGGCACTCGTCTTGCAGGTGAGACAGGTATGGCGGTTGCCTTGCATGCAGCCAACCGGGTTCAATCCCCCGCATTCCATATGGTTCCCAAGCACCGCCAGAGTAATTACTGAGTATAGAGCAAGTGGTAAACCCTGAATACTGCTGGGTGTGGCCCAGAAATAAGAAAAAAAAACCTGGAAACTAATCAACTGGATTTTAAAACATGATTTAAACACTTTCTACAAAAAAAAGCTTCTTCAGGGTCAGACAGTAATATAGCCGGTAGGAGTCTTGCCTTGCATGCAGCTGACCTCGACTGAATCCCCCAGTCCCAGCCCAGAGTGATAGCTGAGTGCAGGAGTAAGCTCTGAGTACAGCTGGCTGTGTCCCCAAACCAACAAACCAACAGAAAGTTCCTTCAAATACAATGATAAAGATAACTTAAAAGTATAAAGAAAGCTGTGTCATGTAAACATTAGGCAAAGGAAAGCTAGAGTGGCTGTATTAATGAAATAGAGTTTACTGCAAAGGAAATTACCCTCAGACAGAGAGGAACAGCATAGACGGATAAAAGGTTCTATTTAGCAAGAACATCTTCTAAACATGCATGCACCTTCCAAGAGCAGCAAAAGATGTCGATGCAACACCAAACTGACTGAAAGGAGAACAGAGGAATCCATAAATATAGATGGAGGCTTTAACAGCCCTCTTTCAACAACTGATAGAACTAGACATATATTCACAAGGATACAGAAGGAGTCGACAATGCTATCAGTCAATCAAAGTGACATTTCACACACTCTGACAAGTAACAACAGCACATATATATCCCTTTCAAGTGTCTACCAAAAATATACCAATATACGTAATATTCTGGGCCATAAAACAAACACCAACAAATGTCACTAAAAGAACCGAGTGTTATTATTAGGAACTACAATGGAATCCGGAAAGAGAAAGGGAAAATAAACATCAGAAACATTAGCCACACACTTCTAAATAATCAACAAGTCAAAGAGAAACCTCAAGGTAAATTTTAAAATTACACCAAATAAAAACAACAACCCACATCAAAATATGGAAGACACAACAAAGAGGGTGAAGGGAAATTTATAGCATTAAGGTTATATTTGAAAAAAGGGGATCAAATCACTAATGCAAAGTCCCTTCAAGAGCCTAGAAAAAAGACTAAGATGTTAAAGGAAGGATAAGGAGCAAAAACTAAAAAACAGAAAAGTAGGTAAGTCAATGGAACAAAGAACTAATTTTTCAAGTTTATCAGTAAGATATTTAGAAATTAATAACAAAGGAGGCAAATATGACCCAGACCAAGAACAAGAATGGTTACCGCTGTACATGGCACAGATTTCACAAGGGAAATGAGAGAGTGCAGATAAAGCAATCCACACAAATATCTAGTGCTTAAACACAATACATCAACTTCATAAACACCCCCCCAAAACACCCAACCACAACACCCCAACATGAAACTGATCACTTGAATAGTTGTATCACACTGTATCACTGTCTTCCCGATCATCATCGATTTGCTCGAGCGGGCACCAGTAACATCTCCATATGTTCTGTCTCATGCTAGTAGAGCCCAAGGGCATCTGCTTCCTCCAGGAACATAAAGAGCCTCAAACCATCCATCAGGTCATGGGAATGAAGTCTATAATTGTTACTGGTATTTGGCATATCAAATACGACACGGGTAGCTTGCCAGGCTCTGCTGTGCGGGCGGCATACTCTTGTAGTCACCTCTGATCTCCAACATTTATTGATGAACTGCACAGCCGCTTGCGTGAATGATCACGCCACGCCCTGGTGAATGATCTCCCATATTTTTATAAAATGTTTTATGTTACAATTGACAGAAACTTGATTCAAACTGGCTTTGACAAAGGCTCTAGAAACTCACACGTCCACAGGCTCTTTAATAAGAAGCTCAGGCCTGGGTAAACCCAGGGACAAAAAATTTCATTAGGAATTAATTTTTCTCAGTCTCTCAGAATCACGACCTCTGTGTTGCCTTAAATCATATAACTATTCAGAAAAACTGATTTTCTTACTTAGACCTTAGAAATTCCCTCAAAACAACACAAAACAAAAACTCCAGGCTCAGATGATTTTACTTGATAATTTAACATACATATCTTTTTTTGGAAAACAGGAGAAAGGGAACATCTCTCAAACCATTTCATAAAGCTGATACCACAGAGACCAAAATCAGGCAGGAAGATACCAAAGAACAACTACTAATATCCCTCAAGAAAAAGGTGCAATATTCCGTAGGTAACTATTAGCATAGAGAATTCGGCACTATAGAGGAAGGCATGTTCGTTCCGACCCAGTGGGCATCATTCGGGTTGCTTCTTCATGAGGCATTCTCCTGTCTGCACCTCGCTGCTACTCCATTAGGCTGATGTCTCTCTTTCAATAAGGACGTTTCCTCCCCCCTCATCCCCAAATACACACATTATAGATAAATCTCTCCAATAGAACATTTGGGCTAAGTGAGAAACAGCAAGCCCAAATAATTCCATTTATATAATGTGCTTGAGATTGCAAAATTATAGAAAAGAACCGGTTTGTGATTGCCAGAAGGAAGAGGGTGGAGATGAAGGGGGAATCAGGAGTGGCTACCAAGGAGGCGACATGCAGGGCCAACGGCAACGGCAATGTGTTTCTCTGACAACATCAATGTCAATATCTTGGTACTGATGTTACATACAGTTTTGCAAGACAGTAGGACTAAAGGAAACAGGGTAACAGGCAAATGGATCACTCTGCATTATTTCTTACAGCTGCATGTCTGCTAAACATTCAAAATCAAAACTATAAAATTTTCAAGAAGGAAAAGAAAGCATATAACAGGAATGGACTATTGCTATGTAATGGAAAGCGAGAGAAGCCAGACATAAAAAACCATATGCTGTATCTATTTGCAAAGGGGGGCGGGGGAGAGCACACCTGGCGGAGCTCAGCGCTTACTCTGGCTCTGAGCTCAGGGATCACTCTTGGTGGGGCTCAGAGAACCTTATGGGGTAACCCGGGATCAAGCCATGGTAGGTCACAGGAAAAGCAAGACCCCTATCCTGAGTATTATCACTCCAGCCCAATGCTGTCATTTTCATGCAAGTTCAAACAAGGGCAATATGAAACTGACGGTGTCAGAAGTAATGATAGTGATTACTACCCCAAAGGAGAGCAGGAGGGAGTACGAGCAACTGAGGAACCTCTGGAGTGCTGGAACCACTTAATCCTTTACTTTGGTGCTAGTTACAGGGGCGTGCAATAAAGTATCAGATCGTGCACTTATGGTTTGTATGCCTTTATGTGTTACTTTTTTTTTTTTTTTTTTTGCTTTTTTTGGGTTACACCCGGCAATGCTCAGGGGTTACTCCTGGCTCTGCACTCAGGAATTACTCCTGGCGGTGCTCGGGGACCATATGGGATGCCGGGATTGAACCCGGGCCAGCGCAGGCCGGCCGCGTGCAAGGCAAACGCCCTACCCGCTGGGCTATCGCTCCGACCCATATGTGTTACTCTTTTTAAAAAAAACTTTTTTTCTTTTTTTGCTCTTTGGGTCACACCCAGCGATGCTCAGTGGTTACTCCTAGCTCAGCGCTCAGGAATTACTCCTGGTGCTGCGTGGGTGTCCTATGGGATGACGGGGGATCAAACCGGGTAGGCTGCGTGCAAGGCAAACGCCCTACCCGCTGGACTATCGCTCCGCCCCAAAGCTTATTAAATAAACGTCCATTCGACTAAAGGGCATTGGAGTCGGAAGTGGAGGAAAAGTGGCCAGGGCAGCTATAATGAGAGTGAAAAGCAGGGGCTGAGGGCGGAGAGCTTTAGGTTTCAAGTCCCAGCTCTGTTCCTTCATTGATTTTAGAATAACTATTTACTGAATAAATAACAAGAGTACAAGTTTCAGGCACGGTGAATTCGAATTAACACTGGGGAGGCATTAAATAAAAAGAGGAACCACCGTATGAACCAACGATGACATGGTGCTATTTAATTGCTGACTGTCAAGACCTCAACCCTTTATATCCGCTGTTCTTTTGTAAAAGGTCCTTTGTGTATCCTACATTGTTGTAGGAAAGGAAAGAGGAAAATGAAAGCAAAATGTCAGTACTACAAGTTCCACGAAAGAAGTAAAGCTGTTCCTCCTTCTATAGGGAAGTCAGAAGTCAAGCAAATAATTCCAACCCATCCTTTTCTCTGACCCTTACAAAGGCCTATAAGTACATCCCTTCCAACCTCACGATCCTTTATATGAGTATCAGCAGAGTGTAGTGTTCTCCACAGCCCAGGAAGTGCAGAAAACTCGAGACTGTGTGAACAGAAGACACAATTCACTCGAGAGGCACAAAGAAGGGGCGTTCAGCAAGGCGTGGGTGGGGGTGCAGGCAGACAGCACCCTGATGCGCCAATCCGAGAGCCAACACGAGACTTCTTCCGGGCATTAAGTACCACGCCTTCACCCCATTGTCTTCCTGCCAGCATCTGGGCAGGGCGATATTAGTGGTATTACGGCTTTTCAACACAGGCGCAGCGACCTGCCCGGAGATACTGAAAGAGGCGGTGGCAGAGCTGTGGCTCCAGATCAAGGTCCTCTTAATTCTAATTTCAGCTCGGACCCGAGACCGGGGGACAAAGGCGAGTTTAATGGGGCTCGTACTACGCCCATTTACCTTCAGCAGGTTCTGGAGCGCGGCAAAATTTTCCGCCGTCAGCGCGGCCATCTTCCTCAGGTCATGTGACCACGACCCGCAGACAAACCAGGTCGCGTGGCTCCGCCCTCAGCCGCGGGGCATTTCGGGAACTGTAGTCCTCAAGACGGGGGGGGGGAGAGAGAGAGAGAGAGAGAGAGAGAGAGAGAGAGAGAGAGAGAGAGAGAGAGAGAGAGAGAGAGAGAGAGAGAGAGAGAGAGAGAGAGAGAGAAAAGTGCCTACTATAGAGGCATAAGTGCCTACTATAGAGGCATAAGTGCCTACTATAGAGGCATGCTGGGGAGGGGAGGGAGTATCTGGGGACATTGGTGGTGGGAAATGGGCACTGGTGAAGGGATGGGTGCTGGAACCCTGTATGACTGAAACACAATCATGAACAGCTTTGTAATGGTCTATCTCTTGGTGATGCAATTAACAAACAAACAAATTACAGGGCCAGGGTGCCTGATGGAGGAGTAGAATTATCAATCTCAGGCCTTGAAGGAGTGGGAAATTTATTTTGACTTTTTACCCGGTCTAGAGGAGAAAGTGTGCATTCCTTAAAAACTACACTTATCTGGGGAAGGTACCTCGGACAAGTTATGTTGATGAGTGGTACTGGTGGTGAGACCGAACTAGTGGAATTTTTGGAATTGGCCTCTCCTCACCTCCAGACTGAAAAATCGCTTTCATGTGTATAGCCCGCTTTCTGTCTGAGGAATGGAAGGTGCTGGTCTGGGTGCCTTATCCCTAAAGGAAACGGATTGCCTACTGCAGCGTTTTATCATAGGACACCCTGAGGAGAGCGACACAGGGAAAAAATCGCGGCGTGGGCAGCCGCAGAATGAGACACGGGTTCTCAGTGGGAAGTGAGAAGTGAGAAAAATGGAGAAATGACAGAGAAAAGAAAACAGTGCGATTGAGAAACACTGGCCTTCGTATATTTTAGTGTATTTTAGGGGCTTTCTTCTAGCCAGGCTAGGGAGATCTGTTTGAGGAGTGGGGAAAGTACTTGGGAAAAGGCAGTCTAATGATAATATCCCTAGGAAGCTCCCTTTACCAGAGGTGGGGGTCGTTTATGGAAGTGACTTATTCTGCAAGGTCACTGAGACAAATGTAAGAAGGATTTTGAGTGGGAAGCACAGAGTTCTGGCTTACCCAGTGTTCAGAGTTCCCTTCCACTGACATTGTACAACACTGGAATTTGGTTTTGAATTATTTTGATTTATATTTGGGAGCCGCACTGGAGGTGTTCTGGAAATATTCTTAGCTTGGGTCTCTGCAGGAGTGTGTGGAGGGGGCTGTGCTGTGCCCAGGCTATAGCATACAAAGTGTACTTGGAGGTAACTCCTGAGCCCTGGATTTTTTAAAATTGTATTATACCACCATGAGATATACAATTACAAAGCTGTTCATGATTGGGATTCAGTCATGCAGTGTCCTTGAATTAGATTTTGAAGGAACTACCTGTCTCTTTGCCACACAATTACCCAGAGGATCTTTCTCTTAGCCACTTTTAGTGTCTGGTTGACTCTTTGCCTCCTACCAAATCCACATTCGTAGCCAAAGTTAGCTCGAAATAGGTTTGGCTAAACTCAAGCCAAAGAAAGAATATCTAATTGCGAAGTTGCAGATAATGCGGAGCTGCTAAGGTAATTTGTCCTTTCCTTCTCCTTGTCTTTATTTCCTTCCTCCTATTTTTCTGGGAGGGTGTTGTCTAGATCTAGGGCAATAAACTCAGTGTGTCAAAGAGCTCTGATTCTAGCATGCTCCTCTCTTCTCTCTCTTTTCTTCTCTCTCTCCTCCCTGTTATAATTTCCAAGGATTCACGGGTTGGATTCTTGTTTTCTGCTATAGATACTGTAAGCCTATGGACTATCTCTGTCCATAGGTCCAGAGCAGGAGCTTGGAAAAAAATTAAACATTTGTTTAAGTACATTCATAACACACACACAAATATCTACTCCTGACATCCCTGTGGTGTTGTCATGTGGTTTTATCACTATCACTATCACTATCTTCCCGTTGATCATCTATTTGCTAGAGCGGGCACCAGTAATATCTCCATATGTCCTGTCTCATGCTAGTAGAACCCAAAGGCATCCACTTGCTCCAAGAACATAAAGAGCCTCAAACCGTTATATTAGGTCATGGGAATGACCTAATACAAATGTTACTGGTATTTGGTATATCAAATACGACACGAGCAGCTTGCCAGGCTTGCCGTGCGGGTGGCATACTCTTGTAGTCACCTCTAAATAAAGCATTTATTTATTGATGAACCGTGCGGCCACTTGCAGCCACGCAAGCCGGGCTGTGATAGTCTGGTCTGCTGGGTGGAGCTGTGATGAGAGGGAAGTCCGGATGTGGAAAATGGTGGCCCCCATGGAGTGGGGGTTGTCTGGCTTGTTGTGAGGTTCTGCTGGGGTGGTGGGCCAGGGCTAGAACCCGCCATGCCTCCCGGTGCCTCATAAATGGCAGGGCACAGGGAGAGCAAGGAGCAACTCTGCCCCATATCTGAGAGTCTCTGGTTCAGCATTCCTGGGCCGGATTGAAAAAAAAAACTGCTGCAGAGTGGGTGTCGATGATCTGGGCTGTGATAGTCTGGTCCGCTGGGTGGAGTTGTGATGAGAGGGAAGTCCGGATGTGGAAAATGGTGGCCCCAATGGAGTCGGGGGGGTCGTCTGGCTTTGAGGCTCTGCTGGTCAGGGTTAGAACCCGCCATACCTCCCGGGCGCCTCATGAGTGGTTGGGGACAGGGAGAGCAAGTAGCAGCTCTCCCAGTGGTTTTATACTTTTAAAAATATATATATATATATTTAATTTTTATCACCCTATCCCCCCATACATATATTTTCTTATTTGTATAACAGTCTCTTCTTGTCTTATATTTGAAAGATGGGCAGTGTAATTGCCAGCTTAAAAATAACCAAGGATTCCTGCACCCAGTATTTACACCTCTGTGTATCCCCTTTGACACTGTACTCGAGTACAATGTTAGTGTGTATGATCAACAGCAGTTGACAGGTGTAATGGTTGTCAATCCTGGGAGCTCTCTCGTCTGCCTGCTCTGTTTTCTTGGATCTCTTGCATTAGGAAGCAAACTTCCAGAGTGTGGTGTGAGTAGTCCTTGGAGTAGCCTAAGGCAAAACCTGAAGCCTCTGGCCAATAGCCAGCAAGAAACAAGTCTGCCAGAAACTTCTTTATTGAGTTTAGAACCCTGGCAGAGCCTTGAGATGGCAAAGGCTTTGGCGAACATTCTGACTACAGTGTCATGAGAGAATGTGAACAGGATCACCAGGGAAGCTGCTCCTGGACTCAAAATCTATATAATCATGAGGCTTGTTGTTTTAAGCCACTGGCTTGGGATGACTTATTACATATCAATAAGAACTCATGCATGGAGGCAGTACCACATAAGAAATTTTTATTTTTTTATTTTTTAAATTTTTTTTTTTTTGCTTTTTGGTCCACCCAGCAATACTCTGGGGTTACTCCTGGCTCTGTACTCAGGAATTACTCCTGGCGGTGCTCAGGGACCATATGGGATGTCAGGGGTCAACCCGGGTAGGCTGTGTGCAAGGCAAACACCCTACCCACTGGACTATTACTCCAGGCCCAGAACTTTAGAATTCAATCCTAATTTCAGTTTCAAACCTACCTTAAATTCTCAGACTTTTTATACCATGTCTGTAAAGTCGTGCTGATCACACCTACTTTATTTTTTAATTTTTTTCATGTTTCTGCTTTTTAAAATTTTATTTTATTACACCTCTGGGAGTTATACAATTACAAAGATGTTCATGTTTGTGTTTCAGTCATACAGTGTTCCAGCACCCATCCCTCCACCAGTGCCCATTTCCCACCCAATTTCCTCCCACTCCCCCCCAGCCTGCCTCTATGGCAGACACTTTTCCTCTTCTCTCTCTCTCTCTCTCTCTCTCTCATCTTACACATTGTGGCTTGCCCTACATACTTTTAGGGATTATCATGTAAATCCTTTGCCTACATTTAATACAAAGGATTTGCCTACATCCAATGCAGACAGTTCTAGTCTGTTGTTACTGTTTCTAAGAATTAGTAGAAAACTGGTATATATTTATATCCCACAGATGAATGCAGTCATTCTGTATCTGCCCTTATCCTTCTGACTAATTTC
The DNA here is from genome assembly GCA_021461705.1 of Cryptotis parvus. Classification (NCBI taxonomy): domain Eukaryota; kingdom Metazoa; phylum Chordata; class Mammalia; order Eulipotyphla; family Soricidae; genus Cryptotis; species Cryptotis parvus. Next base: position 73,936 of record JAJIBD010003871.1, on the reverse strand, counting down.
ACTCAGCATGATGATCTCCATGTCCATCCACTTGTTGGTAAATTTCATGACTTCATTTATCCTGACAGCTGCATAGTATTCCATTGTGTAGATGTATACCATAGCTTCTTTATCCAGTCTTCTGTTCTTGGGGACTCAGGTTGTTTCCAGATTCTGGCTAATATGAATAGTGCTGCGATGAATATAGAAATGCAGATGGTGTTTCCTTTGTGATCACACCTACTTTAAAGAGCAGAGTGGAGTCATAGGTACTTCCCAGTAGAGAAATACTACTTGGAACTATTAGAGAAATGCTACTTCCAGCTCTTGTTGACTTGGTTTACAATACAGTTAGTGAGAGTTTGATAGCTGCATTACTCTAACACTGCACCCACCATCAGATTGCCTGTTTCCTCCACCAACATCTCAAAAACCTCTTTTCTCCATCCATAGCTAAATTCAGTTCTGTAGATCAACTCTATAGTTCTGTTGACTTTGGTTGGTCCTTTGTTGCTCACTTACTGCGATTCCTTATATCTTACACACGTGAAATCACTCTGTATCTGTCCTCCTCCTTCTGACTGACTTCACTCAGCATGATGTCCTCTAGTCCCATCCCCAGCAGTAAATTGCATGACTCTATCTTTTCCTATAGCTGAGTAGTATTCCATTGTGTGTCTTTACCACAATATCTTTGACCACTCATCTGTTCTTGGACACTTGGGTTATTTCCAGATTGGGCTATTGTGAATGGTGCTGCAGTAAATATAGAGGTACAGCTATCTTTGAAAAATTATTATTAAATAGTCTTATTGGGTCCTTGGGTAGATGCCATGAAGTGGGTTTGTAGGTTATTGCAGCTTCCAAGAGTCTTTTGCTACTGAACAGAGCAGAATGTCAGAGTTCAAGCTAATGATTTAATCAAATTGCCTATTTTTTTTTTGTTTCAAGGATTAATCTCGTTTCTTCCACATTTGGGATATTTGTACCTGTGCTTATTTGCTTATTTTCATTTGTTTAATAATCTGCTACATGTCAAACTCTATTCTAAGCCTCCTCTTGATTAGCTTTTCATAACAATTTTATGTAACACACAATTATTTCATAATTTTCCTATTTTACATATGTGGAGACTGAGTCACAAAGAACAACTTGCTCAAAGTCACACAGCTTAGTAGTGGCAGAGGCCAAACTCAAACTGGGACAGTCCTGGGTTGGTACTGCCAGTCACCATGCTGGGTAAATCTCTGTCTTCCACTAGCTAAAAACTCACATTTCTGCCCAGTGGTCTGACTACCTTAGCTAAGGTGTAGGAACAATCTCAGCCTAGTTTTCTAGGTAGTTCACTCAAGTGTGTGGTCAAAGATTTTTATGATGAGTAGAAGTGGTCCCGGGCCTTGGGGAATAACTGAGGTTCAATGCCCAGCTCCTGTGTGTTTCCGGCAAGTTACTTCAACTCTCAGAACCTCACTTTTCTCATCTGTGAAGTGGAAACAATATTTAAAATAATGTTTGACCATTAGGGGAGCTCAAGGATGACTTATAACCAAACAGGAGCCCAGTGATTCACATGGGAATTCCACTGTAGCTATAGGCAGTGACTTTCACAAACTATCAACCACCTCGGCTGGCCCAGAAATCGTGAATCTGCCCCCAGATGAGAAATATCCTGGGGCATAGGAATTTCAGTGCAAACACTGGGATGTTGGTTCCTATAATTTGAACCTCACACGTTTGAAGAAAGTCAACATTTTTTGAGCTTTATGTCCTGTCTTCCCTGCAGGATTGTTGTCAAGAGAAGAATATGGAACCAGTTTTTCTAATCACTGTATCACTGTCTTCCCGTTCATCATCGATTTGCTCGAGCGGGCACCAGTAACATCTCCATACGTCCTGTCTCATGCTAGTAGAGCCCAAGGGCATCTGCTTGCTCCAGGAACAGAAAGAGCCTCAAACCATTCCATCAGGCCATGGGAACGAGGTCTATAATTGTTAGTGGTATTTGGCATATCAAATACAACACGGGTAGCTTGCCAGGCTCTGCCGTGCGGGTAGCATACTCTTGTAGTCATCTCTAAATCCAGCATTTATTGATGAAACTGCCAGGCTGTGATAGGCTGGTCTGCTGGGTGGAGTTCTGATGAGGGGGAAGTCCGGATGTGAAAAATGGAGGCCCTCATGGAGTGGGGGTAATCTGGCTTGTTGCGAGGCTCTGCTGGGGTGGCGGGCCAGGGCTAGAACCTAGAGTGGTAGTCCACAGGTAGGGCGTTTGCCTTGCAAGCGGCCGGTCCATGCTGGCCCAGGTTCGATCCCCGGCCTCCCATATGTTCCCCGGAGCACTGCCAGGAGTAATTCCTGAGTGCAGTTTTTCTAATACAAGGTATTAAGAGTTGTAGTCTTGTTTAGTATACCCAGCTGTGCTCAGGGATGACTCCTAGTTCTGTATTCAGGGACCACTCCTTGCAATGCTCTGGGACCATACAGGATGCCAGGACTGAACTGGGTCAGTCACATGCAAGGCAAACACCTTATCTGCTGTACTATCTTTCTAGCGCCCACAATCTAAGTTTTGATTTTGTTAGGAGCTTCTTATTTTGTGTGTGTCTGCACTATAAAATTCATTCTTCTTTTTAATTATTTTTACATCTTCATTAAGATATAATTCACATAAATAATTTATCCATCTAGTGGGAAAATGAAGACTCAGAGAAAAAACCTTATTGCAGTCTATTTGTTAATAGGGATAGAACTTGAAATAGAGGCTCAAATGATATCAGTGATGAACTTATTCATAGGTCAGTATCTGGTGCATTATGGGACCTCAGTGGATGCCTCTCTATAATGGTCCAACCGACTTGCCAACTCCTGCTAATATATTCCATGGCTAGACATTTGTCCTAGCCAGGAGAAAGCTGTAGATACTACACAGGTTTCTTTTCAGTTTTAACTTGTGGATCTTTGAAAACTGGTTAGAAAAGAAGAGAGGGGGACTAGAGGGATATTTGGGAGTTTGTCATGCCTGGAAGCCCGGTTCTGTCCTTTTGAGTGTTCCTTTCCCCAATGCAGAATGCCAGCACTGTGGCTGGGAGTCCACAGTCAGACCGACCTGGTGGCTCTGATGAGTGAGGTCCAGAGCACATCAGACCTTGGAGAGCGCCGTGGCCTCATTTCTCATCCTCCCATCCCTATGAGCCACATACAAGAGGCTGCTAACACCCAGCATTGTCCTTGCACACAGGGCCCCTTTGTTTCCCGATACACGAAGCAGCTGGGCTGTCACAATGGCCTTGAATGGCACTTTTCTCTCCTCTCTCCTATGTTCCACTTGTTTTTGTTCAGTTTGGGAATCATCTAAACAATGACTTCCCTGCAGGGGGACTAGCTTTTCATCTGTGTCGCCTGCTTCAGTGCTCATCAGTGCTCAGTCCCCAGGCTCTGGGGAGCTGAGCGGGAGTTGAGTGGTGAGCCAGGCCCAGGGAGAGCCAGACCTGTGGGCATGTCACCCTCAAGGGAGGTTGAGGAATCGTGGGACCTCATCCTTCCCCGCACACAGGACCTGTCATGGAGGAAGAAGCAGAGCAGGTAGCACTGGAGGGAGGCTGAGCACTGCCGGTGGGGAGTGGAGACCGGAGGAGATGATCAAGCCTGGGTTCTTTTATTCTCTAGGTTATGGATGGTGGGCTTGGGGGGTTCGAGACAGACCCTTTACTCAAGAGCTTTAGCTTCTGGTAAAGAAATAAGCAAAATCAAATGAGATCAAGACACAGCTTCTTATTCTCTCTCATCCCAATGCTTCTGATATTTTTTGACGTGGGTTTGTTGGGATGATCCTTCCCCTAACTACAGTTGCCATTCTTGTATTCATATATGTATCCTATGTAGAGTGATGTATTACTATGTGTTTCTTTCTGTGTTGCTAACTATAATAACACACAGGCAATGTGCTTCTCAAACCTAGACAGCCTTGCAGAATCTATGTTTTCTACACCTGCTTCCTGCATACTATCCTTTATAGTAATTCGAGGTTAGCCTCATTTTCACTTTAAGAGGTTATGATGTCTAATGAAAACTATGACTATTGAGTCCTTTCCTTGTGTTAGGCAATGTTCCAAGGGTATGCATGTAATTTTTTAATTTATTCCATGTAGTAACCCTATTTATCGGGAGGTCTTGTCAAAGGTGGAAATTATCACAAACGTGTGGGAGTCAGAGTTTAGGAAAGACAGAAAATGGAACAGGGTGCTAATAATAGTCGAGGGTACTAATGCCAACCTAGAACTGAGCATGAAATAGAGGCAAAAAGGATTCACATGACAACCTTTTAATGTATGTTCTGTAATCCATAGTCTAGAAGCGAAGGAAAAGAGAGAGAGAAAGGCAAAGAAATAAAGAACCTGCCATGGAGCAGGGCTGGGGGAAGGGGGAGGGAACCGGGGATGTTGTTGGTGGGAGATGGGCACTGGTGGAGGGACGGGTGCTGAAACACTGTATGACCAAAACCCAAACATGAACTTTTTAATTGTAAAAAAAGAAAGAAAAGAAGACATAACCCATAAAAAATATAAAAAAAAAAGGCACTTTTATTATCTCTATCTTACAGACGATGACATTGTAGAATAGAGAAGTAAAGTGACTTGCCCAGGGTCACACAACAATCAAGTGGCAGAAACTAGGATTTGAACTCAATTCTTTTTGGAGTATTAAGTGACACTAAAATTCCCCAAGCATGATGTCAGTTTGGAGCTCATCTCCTTCTGTGGATTAAGAGATATAGAAGAGGTTTGCAGAACATTTGCATTTGAGTTGTCACCTTAGGGAATGAGGAAACTTTTAAATGGTTAGTCTATTGTTAGCTTTTGCCTTGCTCTAAGAAAATGGAATTGATCAGTAGTGATAAGTACAGAATTGGGAATGACAGTGATTGTTAAATGAATGTGTCCTTACTCTGATCAGAGACTAGGCTATGTTGTCACATATGTGAGAGAATGTATAAGAAATGAATGAGAATTATGAGTGTATATTCAGGAAGTCATCTTTAGTGTTGCCTATATTTTTCTCTTGTGAAGCCCCAAATCTTTCCTTCCCTGGGGATGAGAATTAGGGTAGATCTCTCATTCCTCTTTTCATGCCAGTGCAAGAATAATTTTTAAGAAATGGGTGTGGTTTGGATAGCTTTACTTGATTCAACTATTGTTGTATTGTAGTCTATGGAATAACACCAACATTCAACTTTGTTCCAAGTGTGATTACTCATCTGCCAATATTTGAGGCATGGAGTTGGGAAAGGGAATTTATGTTCATTTTGTTACTTCCAACATATGCTTTCCTACAAGTCACTGAGGATTCTAAGCTCAGGCAGGGAGAGTGGAGGGAGGGGTGTAGAAAGAAGGTCGTCAATGTTAATATTGTGGTAATAATATTAAGTATTAATAAACTTCATCCAACATGCTATCAAGTTCCAACAAGGTTGCAGCTAAATCATGTGGACTGAAGTAAGCAAGAGGGAGAAAAACGAACAGGATGATCTCACTTATCAGTGGTATATAGCATAACTGAATAAGGAAATGTCATATAGCATGCAGTCTCAAACGCTGCTGGGGAAGCTGGAACTCCGCTTTCCCCAGGCTCAGATGACCATAGGGCTCCCAGGAGGATAGATGGGTTTTGGGAGTGGGCCCATCACCTCTGGGGGTCCCGGAAGCAGCCGGATGAGACTCGCCCACCACACTAGCCACCACCTTCGCTGTCTGGACGCTGGGATGCTACTCAAGACCAGATTAACAGAGCAAACCTGTTCGAGCCCAGGTAGGCAGCTCCCAGAAGCGGGAATCACTGGGAATTTGTCAGATGGCGTCAGGAGTCAGCCCTTCCCCCCTCCATTTTGTCGAGCCTGGTGGCCCGCCCAGGGCTGCCCTGGGGTGACCAGCCATAGCATGCAGTCTCACATGCGTCTGGGGAAGCTGGAACTCCGCTTTCCCTGGGGCTCCCAGGAGGACAGATGGGTTTTTGGAGTGGACCCATCACCTCTGTGGGGTCCCTGAAGCAGCCAGATGAGACTCACCCAGCACACTAGCCTCCACCTTCGCTGTCCAGATGCTGACCATGAGGCCCCTAAGTCACGCAACCGTTTGCGGCTGCGCGGTCCATCAAACTGGTGGAAACAGTTATGTCCTTTAATGTACTGCATTCTACGATGTGCAGGAACGTTTGGTGGGAGGGAGAGATAAAGAGGAGAGAGAAGACATACAGAACCTGCCAAGTAGTTGAGGTGTGGGAGGGGGAGGGAGGTGGGGACATTGGTGATGGGAGATGGGTTCGGGTGGAGGGATGGGTGTTGGAACACTGTAGAACCAAAACTCTACATGAGCATCTTGCAATTGTATGTCTAAAAGTGGTGTAATAAAATTTGGGAAAAGAAAAAAAAAGAAAAATGGTTCTTAATAGCAGAGGGGAAGGGAAGGTGCTGGAGGGGGTTGGAGCCTGGTCTAGGCAGAGTTTGCCACACTTACCCCTAAAATACAAACATTTACCTGAATAAAATTTTTTAAACCCCAGACCAAAATAAAGCTTTTCGGTTTCAAGGAAAAAATAAGGGAGTGTCATGTAATCAAGGGGGATGCCTAGACCTCCCTTGATTCCAGAGCTTAGGGTGGAGAAGGACACACACAGAAGGAAAGAAATCAAGGGGGAAGTAAGATGACAAGGAAAAGCAATGGGAAATAGGGGTTGGGGCTTTGGTTATAGTCGTGAAGCATTTCATGCTCACTTCCCAATTCCTCCTATATACCCACTGTTTTCTCATGCTACTTCCCTTGTGGGCTGGAGGAGATCAGATAAGGGAACCTTAGTTTTTTTTCCTTAGTCCTTATGGTTACTTTGGAATGTGTGATTTAATGGCCATTTAGTCCAGCATCTACTGAAACTAAATGAGGTTTTCCTTTTGCTCATCTCACCTCATCTCATTTGCATAATGGTGCCTATGGTCAGGGCCAGGGATGGACTTTAGTGGTAGAGCACGTGCTTCGCAATATGAGACTCCTGGTTCCGTCTTCAGCAATGCCCCTCTCCCCTGCTGTCCACCACCACCCTAAGAAAAGATCATACTTCCCATATGTAGCTAAAGAAGAAGAATCTGAAACTCAAAGAGGCTAAGTAACCCACCCAAGATAGCTTGTTCAGTTAGTGAGGAAAGAAGACACAGAGAGACCACTGTTACCCGTTGCCCATTTGGCACTCACTTTCCCAGCCTTCACCTCTTGGGCTTCATAGAACTTTAGTTTGCTGCATTTTGTTCTGTGCTGGTATAAATACCCTTAACATTACCTTATTAAAGATACATTAATATCCTTAACATGAGCACACTTAACTGGTGCTGTTTCACAAGTGTAGAAAGATCTAAAAACCATTGGTCAACTTCAGTGGTTATAATTGGCTGGTATGTCATAACATACCAGTGAATGATGGCCTGATTCACAACTGTAAAAAGACTGGAGAAAGCACATTCAACAGAATGCTGGAAAGCTCCAGAACAGATAGTACAAAGGTGAAAGCACCTGCCTCACATGTGGTTGCCCTGGTTCGATTCCTGGCCAAGCATTGCTGACTGCAGCCCTAAAGGTTCCCCAATACCACTGAATGTGGCTATGGAGGCCCGTTACACCGTCAGAGTGACCCAGGTAACCCCTTGCATTGCAGAGTCTGGGTAGAAGCACATTCTTAGGCTCTCACAGTGAGCTGCAGGCTTTGCTGGCTGAGAGTTACAGGGAGGGGTCCCCCAGGCATGCTGAGCAATGCTTGGGATGCTGCCTTCAAAAGAAAAAATAAAGAAAAAAAAAGACACTTGTGGTCCACTTGTTTGTGAAGAATCTGGGTGCATCAGGAGCACTTTGGGGCACAATCTGAGAGCTCTCTATTCCCCAAGAGATCTCAGCTTGAACCCATTCCCCAGCATAGCTTATCAGTGGTATAAGGGCAGAGATGTGGTCTATATTTTTGTGTAGAATTGCATGTAACCTCTTACCAAACATTCAAAAAATAACTTAAACCTGTTCTTAGACTCTTTTGAAAAATACCTAATACATTTTATGAGACAAGTATAACCCTAATATTAAAATCAGAAAAGAACACTGCAAATAAAGAAAACTAGAAGCCAATATCTCTGATAAAAACAGATGAAAAATTGTCAAAAATACTAGAAAATCAAATTCAACAATATATCAATACATCACCAGTAAGTGGTGTTTATTCCAGGGATGCAGGATGGTTTAACAAGCACAAATTGATCACAATGATACATTATGCCAATTAAAAAATAAAGACAAAAGTCACACGATAATATAAACTGATGCGGAGTAACCATTTAATAATATTTAGTATAAGAACGCTCAAGAAAAATGTGACTAGAAGAAACATGTCAGCACAATGAAAGTCATATACTATAAACCAACAGCTAATACCATACTGGATGGTAAAAAAATTTAATTAGGAACAAGACAAAATTGTTGATATTAGCCACATCTATTTAATTTAATATTTGAGCTATTAGAGCAATTAGACAACAATAAGAAATAAAAGGAAAGTAGATTGGAAAAGAAGTGAAACTATCAGTATTTTCAGATTATACAATAATACATAGAAAACCCTAAAGACTCCATTAAAAAGCTATTAAAAGAAAAAATTAATGAGTATAGTAAAATACTGGTTACAAAATCGATATACAAAAATCCCTTTCACTCCTAGTTGCGAAGAATGAATGAGAAATAGAAACAGAAAACAACACCAACAATATCACAATTGCATCTACAAGCATGAAATACTTAAATATATTTAACGAGGGACATGAAAGACTAAATAGTAAACATCACAAGACACTGTTTAAAAATACTAAGAGAAGATTTCACTTATGTGTGCAATGTAAGGGTATAACATTGAGAGATATAAAAATGAGATAAAAAAGAGAGAACTGGAGCGATAGTACAATAGGCAGGGCATTTGCCTTCTTACAGCAAACCTGGATTCAATGCCTGGAACCCCTGAGTCCTGCCTGGAATGATTCCTGAGCACCAAGCTACGAATGAGTCCTGAGCACACGTGGCTATGGCCTTCAACCCAAACTAAAACAAAATTGATGCACAAGCAAGAAGCTATGAATGAATAAGCTGATGGTCTTTACAAAAGATTGAAGGTTACTTGGAGGGTTAGGGTGGGAGACAGCTGCTGGACTTTAGAAGAATAAATAAAAATGACCCTCCTAATGCTGCTATTTTACATGTTTGCCTCTAATTGCCTAGAACTTTACATTGAGCAAAAGTGCAACTTTTTTTAATAAGTATATTATACCACCGTGAGATATACAATTACAAAGATTTTCACACTTGGATTTCGGTCATGCAGTGTTCCAGCACCCATCCCTCCACCAGTGCCCATCTCCCACCACTAATGTCCCTGGTTCCCTCCCCACTCCCCCAGCCCACCTCCATGGCAGGTTCTTTATTTCTTTCTCTTTCTCTCTATCTCTTTCTCTTTTCCTTCCCTTCCAGATTGCGGATTACAGAACATATATTAAAGGGTTGTCATGTGTATCTTTTTGCCTGTATTTAATGCTCAGTTCTAGGTTGGTATTAGTACTTTTGACAATTGTTAGCACACTGTTCAAAAATGCAACTTTTATTCCAAGACATACAGAGAATGATGTATTGTAGAAAAAAATTACAAAGAGGGGTAAAGAAATTTCAGTCATTAATGATTAGCTTTTTGGAATTTTATTTTCCAATAAAATGATTTTCTCCATGTGACTAACCATGATTGCTGTTTCAAAGTGTACTACCAAAGGGACGTGTGTATATTAAAAAAAGAAAATTGCGTGAAACAGTATTGTATTCTGAAAAACCTTCCATGAGTCTTAAGGAGCATTACCAGCTCATCTTCTTCCTCCTACGAGGTGCTTTACCTAAAGGCTTCAAAGTAGATATTTATTTCCAAGAAGACTTTTTGTTCAAGTTTTAAATTACTTTCTTCAAATAGTCAAAGCCCAGGCCTGCAGTTCCCTGTGCAGTACCAGCTGTGGAAAGGGACAATGATAATGGATCTGGTAGCCATTATCCCGCCCCTAGCCCAGGGCTGGCTGGGCTAGGGTGGGGAGCTCCAGGGTCTCTCAGGCTGGACTGTAGCTGGCTAGGGGCAGGCAGAAGAGGCCAACACTTCCGCTCACCACTCAGCAATAATGCAAGAAACCCAATGCTGTGTCTAAAGTTCTAAGGTGCTGGCAGGCACTACATGAGAGCGAGTCTGGCTGTTGATAAGGTCCCTGCAAAGAGCAGTGTTGGTGCCTCTCTCTCCGGCTTCTCTATAGGCGGTGGACACTTCAGGAGGAGGCTGTGGAGTCAGAGGAAAGTGCCCGAGTGGAGATTTCCAGTGGCCACCATCAAGGGTGTTAAGGATCAGGAGTCAGGATGGAAGGGGATGAGGGCTCATAAATTAGGCCTGGAGACTGGACAGTGAGGGAGGGCTGCAGAGAAGCACAAAAGCACTGTAAGGGAAGTGACCTAAGTGGGCGTGTCTCTCAGGATGAGTCAGGATGGGACACTAGGGCACAGAATGTGTGGCCTCTTCCGATACTGGGCAGGAAGGAGGAATTATTAATTAATTAATTAATTAATTAATTAATTAATTAATTTCCCCCTTTATCCGAACTCCGTGATTCGCAAAGTACAAGGTTTTTCACAGTACAGTTGTTACCAGCATTCATCATTCAACATCAGTCCCATCACCAGTGTGCCCCACCACCACCAAAGACCTTCTCTTCCTACCCCCCACCCCCCACGCCTGCTCTTCTAGCCGGCTTTAATTGTATCAATTATTGAAACCTATAAATAGTAATGGTGTTGATAAAGTCATTAGCTTTTTCTGGGTTGTTATGTGCGAATTTGTGCATCATTATTTCAGGTTTCTGCAACTACGGTTTGAACCTATCCTAAGCCTATATTGAATAATCTAACTTATATTTCTGTGTTAGACTGAAATTGCTAAATATGGTTAAAAACAGATTCTTAGAAAAAGGCTAATAGGGATTATTAGATTTCAACCTGTACTCATTGGGCCATCTGGTTGCCTTGTATAAGAAATTACTGTTATGTTCTTACAGAGTAGAAATTGTGCCGACACATTTTCTTTGAGGTCACGCTGCTGGGCCCAGCATCATATCTGCCGCTTGTGGGTTCCCTTAGAGATTTCTAGACGTGTGTGTGAGCCATGGCTGGAGTGAGGTTGCAATGGCTCACACTATTCCTTTTGCTTTTGGCTTATCCTTGCAACATCATCTATAATAACCATTTGAAAATACAACGAAATAGGCCTGGGGCTGACTTTGAGGCAGGACCCTGCAAATTTTTTTTTAAAGTAAAACAGATTTTATTAAGGAGGTTTTAGGAAAGGGAAGGGGGAAGGAAAGTAAGAGAGAGAGCACACATCTCAAGAGGGGAGATGCGGTCAACACACGTGCTCAGGCACCACATGTGCTCGGCCACATGGGCTCAGGCAGCATGTGTGTCCATGCAGCATGTGTGCGCAGGCAACATGTGAGCCCAGGCAGCATGTGCGCCGCCGACGCTGCAAATTTGATCCCTGATACCACCCCACATACATTACGACAGAGGGTGAGATCTCCAGTGTACTGTAACCAAGCATATCCTTGCACCACAAGTAAACCGTGTGGCCACACACCTCCATTCCCGCATTAAAGCACCATCAACAATGGGAAGGCAGTCGGGAAAGGGTTAAATTTTGTGGCAAAAGTCCAGGCAGAGGGAATAGTAATGAGAAGGCCTAGTTATTGATGAACATAAAGATATTTCATATGAGCATAGACTGTGAAGCGGAGGATGGCTGGAAGGTGAGAATGGAAAGGTGGTGAGGTTTTGCCTAACCATAGATAAGTTTTTTTTTAATTTGTTGAATGTTTATTTAAACCTCTTTTTTAAAAAAAAATTTTTATTATACCACCATGAGACATACAATTACAACGGTGTTCATAATTGGTTCTTGGTAATAAAGTATTCCAGCACCCATCCCTCCACCAGTGCCCCATCTCCACCACCAATGTACCCCCCCCCCTCCCGCCCCCCCCCCAGGCTGCCTCAATAGCAGGTACCCCAGTTTCCTCTCTCTCTCTCTCTCTCTGTCTCTGCATCTCTCTCCTTCTTTTATACATTGTGGCTAGCCCTGCAGATATTTAAAGTTTATCACTTAAGTCTCTTTGTGTATATTTAATGGTGAGTTTTAATCTGCCATTATCATTTCCCACACTTAGTAAAACACTGGTATCTGTTTATATCCTATTAATGAATGCAGTCATTCTATATCTGTCCTTTCCCTTCTGACTAATTTCACTCAGCTCCATGTCCATCCATTTTCAGGTAAATTTCATAATTTCGTCTTTTCTGACAGCTGCATAGTATTCCATAGTGTAGATGAACCACAGTTTCTTTAGCCAGTCCTCTGTTCTCGGGCATTTAGGTTGTTTCCAGCTTCTAGCTATTGTGAATAGCACAGAGATGAATAAAGAAGTACAGATAGTGTTTCTGCTATGTGTTTTTCAGTCTCTCGGGTATATTCCCAGAAGTGCTATTGCTGGATCAAATGGGAGCTCCATATCTAGTTTTCGGAGGAATGCCCATATTGCTTTCCAAAAGCGCTGGACCAGTCGGCACTCCCACCAACAGTGGATGAGAGTCCCTTTTTCTCCACATCCACGCCAGCATTGGTTGTTCTTGCTCTTTTGGATGTGTGCCAGTCTCTGTGGTATGAGATGGTACCTCATTGTTGTTTTGATTTGCATCTCCCTGATGATTAAAGATGAAGAGCACTTTTTCATATGCCTTTTGGCCATTCGAATTTCTTCTTTTTGGAAGCTTCTGTTCATTTCTTCTCCCCATTTTTTGAAGGGGTTGGCTGTTTTTTTCTTGTGGAGTGCTACCAGTGCCTGATATATCCTGGATATTAACCCCTTGTCAGATGGGTATTGGGTGAATATCCTTTCCCACTCTGTGGATTGTCTTTGTATCTTGGTCACCATTTCTTTTGAGGTGCAGAAGCTTTTCAATTTTATATAATCCCATTTGTTTATCTTTGCTTCCATTTGCTTGGTCAGTGGTGTGTCGTCTTTAAAGATACTTTTTGTTTTGATGTCATAGAGCGTTTCTCCTATGTTTTCTTTGATGCACCTTATAGATTCATGTCTGATGTTGAGATCTATAATCCATTTTGATCTGATTTTTTTTTGCATGGAGATAGAAGGAGGTCTAAGTTCATTTTTTACACGTAGCTGCCCAGTTTTCCCAGCACCATTTGTTGAAGAGGCTTTCTTTGCTCCACTTAATATTTTTGCTCCTTTATCGAAGATTAAGTGGTTGTATATTTGAGAGTGTGTTTCAGAATATTCAGTTCTATTCCATAGGTCTACGGGTCTGTCACTATACCAATACCACACTGTCTTAATTACAACTGCTCTGTAGTAGAGCTTGAGGTTGGGGAAAGTGATACCTCCCATCTTCTTTTTCCCAATGATTGCTTTAGCTATTCATGGGGGTTTATTATTCCATACAAATTTCAGGAGTGTGTGTTCAATTTCTTTGAAGAACATCATGGGTATCTTTATAGGGACCACATTGAATCTGTATAAAGCTCTAGGGAGTATTACCATTTTGATGTTAATCCTTCCAATCCATGAGTAGAGAATGTGTCTTCATTTCCTCAGGTCCTCTTTTATTTCCTAAAGTCACATTTTGCAGTTTTCTTTGTAGAGATCCTTTACATTTTTTTGTCAAATTGATTCCTAGGTATTTGATTTTCTGCAGTGCAATTGTGAATGGGATAGTTTCTTTAATGTCCCTTTCTTCTCTTTTGCTGTTTGCATATAGGAAGGCCATTGACTTTTGGGTATTGATTTTGTACCCTGCCACTCTACCATAGATAAGTTTTGCCTAACCATAGATAAGTTTTGCCTAACCATAGATAAGTTTTGTCTAACCGTAGATCAGTTTTACCTTACCGTAGATAGATAACCAAGATAGGTAGGACAGTTTGGATTTTATCCTGATTCCACTGCAAGCAGGAAAGCCTTCCAAATCCACAGCTGCGTTGTCTATATAGCTACAGTCATATCTACCAGAACAGCTATGGAGATCACAAACTTATATCTGCTTATATTGCATTTCAGAAGTTGCTAACGTGTGTGAATCTATTGGGGTTGGTGGTTGCTTTAAAATGTTCTAAGCACTTCATATACTTCAAGTTTATCACTTGTATCTCTTGTCTTCCTGTTGTTCATCGATTTGCTGGAGCAGGCACCAGTAACATCTCCATATGTCCTGGCACATGTTAGTGTAGCCCAAGGGCATCTGCTCGCTCCAGGAACATGAAGAACCTCAAACTTCATGAGAATGAGGCCTATAATTGTTACTGGTATTTGGCATATCAAATACGACACTGGTAGCTTTACAGGCTCTGCCGTATGGGGTGGGATACTTTTGGAGTTGCCTACAACTTCATCTACATTTGCCCGTTATTCCTCGTGGTGCCTTTTTAAGGTTCCTGCAAACAGTATCGCTGATTTAGCAATACTGCTAAAAGGTTGCAGCACAGCAACCTTCCCAGGGCCACAGAGCTAACAGAGCCTGGAGTATCCGGACTCTAAAACCCATATTATGACCAATGGACAGCATCTCCTCTCTACGTCCAGACAGCGCTCTGCACAGGGAGGGAATGTCAGGGATGCAGGGCTAAGGGCTAATGACTGCTTGGGAGGATCTGGGCAGTGGCAATGGTGACTTCAACTACAACAGTAACAATGCAGATGATGCACTGTACTGGGTAGATGAGAGTTACTGGAGAGTGAAACCAGCAGGGCTTGGTTTGGGCACAGGAGCAGTCTGGAATGGTTCTTAATCCATACCCCATTGAGAACTCGCCCCATTTAGGCCCTAAGATATACGACAGAGTCAGGCAACATGCATCCATCCTTGAGAGAGGGTCCTAGTGGGCTCACATCAGTGGGACACCTGCCCCATTTTTCCCCCTCCTCCCCCTCCCTAATTCTCTTGTTCTGGGCTCTGCTCACCTCCATTTTGATGAAGTTTGGTATGTTCAAGGCTTAAATTCTCCCATAGCTCTGGAATCTGCAGGGCATTTTTGTGCTCTGAGTTTAACGGCACAGACCAAGTCACTGCCCCAGCCTCTTTCCTAAATGACTTCTCTCCAAGACATTTCCATATCGGAAACAAACAGCCTCGCTGTTTACTTTGGCGTTCTGTGATGTGAACCCTTGTATTGTTTCATCAGAAGTCATTCATCCCTGGCTCTCTTCAGAGGGCTTGGTGGGGAAGAGTTATATAAATATTGAAAAAAAAATAGGAAAAGACGTCTATGCCCTTCTAATAAGCTTATTGATTTTTTTAGACCTTCTCAGGCATGAAGACAAGATTCCACACTGGTAATTGCCCAGTGGATTCCTGTTCACTGGGAAAGAGGCTATAGATCAGTGGGGTTCCCCAGAGCAGGAGCAAGCTGTCTGCTCTTACAGATAATCCACTGCAGAGACAGTGCTCCCTTGAGAGGGAGTTGTCCTCACTTGAAGTGAGAGGTACGTGGCCAGGAGGGGCCTTCCGGGTCCTGGGAAGCTTCTGACACCATTTCTCAGTTCCACCTCCCTTGTCTCAGAGCCTCAGTTTTTTCTAGCCTATGCCTCCAAGAATTCTAAGTTTGCGTGTTTGTTTTTCGGTATTAAAAATGGTACAAAGCCAGAGACCTAATATAGGTGATAAGGTGCTCTGGCTTTGCATGCATCTGATAAAAGTTCAGTCCCCAACATTGCATTGGGTCTCCTGAGCACAGCCAGGAACAATCCCTGAGCACAGCTTGGTGTGACCTCTAAAACCCAAACCCCACAAAAATGATAATTGATCTATAGAAGTCATGGGCTTGGGAATAAAACTATAGTTCTGAGAGATTCCTATCTTTTATTCCTCTTTAAAGGAGTTGTTTATTTAACAGAAATATTTATTTAGCTGCTATTACGGACTACTTCCTGTTCTAGGTGTTGCAATACAAATCTAGTGCACACAAACAAATAAAATCCCTCCTCTCCTGGGACTTACTTCCTAGGGAATTTGTGAGAGCTTGTGTGTATACTTTCTGATCAATATAGCTAAACATTAGTGTTTATATCTGACCCCCCACCCACTCCATGGGTGCCGCCATTTTCCACATCCGGACTTCCCTCTCTTCAGAACTCCACCCAGCCTACCAGCCCATCACAGCCCTGCTCTCGCGGCTGCAAGCGGCTGCGTGGCTCATCAATAAATGCTTTATTTGGAGGTGTTTAAAGAGTATGCCTCCCGCACGGCAAGCCTGGCAAGCTGCTCGTGTTGTGTTTGACATGCCAAATGCCAGTAACAATTATATTAGGTCATTCTCATGACCTGATATAATGGTTTGAGGCTCTTTATATTCCTGTAGCAAGCCGATGCCCTTTGCTCTACTGGCATGAGACGGGACATATGGAGATATTACTGGTGCCCGCTCTAGCAAATAGATGATTAACGGGAAGATCGTGATCGTGATCGTGATCTGCACCTGTCATTTATGTATCTCTACATCAGTGTTTATATCATTTAGATATGTTTGATCTTAATCAACACCTATATTCATATAATTTTATCTATATCCATATTTATATAATTTCCATTTCTGTCTCTATACTTTTTATCATTTATATCCATGTCTACACATCGTGGAGATCTACAGTTAAGTTATATTGTTTCCCTCTCTCTGCATCTATATCACTCATATCTATCTCTAGAGTATCGTCATGTGTGATTCTGTGACTAGTTTTCTTCACTGACGATGTATTAGAAACTTGCACCATATTAGCTGATACATCTTCATTCTTTAAGGGATGCATGACTCCTCTCTCTGCGGGGACAAATGCCTGCTGATAAACCTGTAATTTATTCTAATATTTTTCTCAGATAGAAAATAGTTTGTTGAAGACAATTTCTTTTTGTTTTAAATTTTTTTATTATATCACCATGAGATATACAATTACAAAGATGTTCGTGTTTCAGTCATACAGTGTTTCAGCACCCATCCCTCCATCAGTTCCCATTGCCCACCACCAATGTCCCCTGATTTCCCTTCCCCCCCACCTGGCCTGCCTCTATGGCAGGTACTTTGCCTTTTCTCTTCCTCCCTCCCTCCCTCCCTCCCTCTCTCTCTCTCTCTCTCTCTCTATATATATATATATATATATATATCTGGCTTCTCTTACACATTGTGGCTTGCAATACATACAGTTAGAGGTCATCATGTATTTTCCTTTGCCTACATTCAGTGCTCAGTTCTAGGCTGGTATTATCATTTCCAACAATTATGGCTCTACTTGCATGAGACAGGTCATATGGAGATGTTACTGGTGCCCGCTCGAGCAAATCGATGATGAATTGGAAGACAGTGATACAGTGATACAGTGATTAGTACACTGTCCCTTTCTCTGTCTTACCTAACCTCTGACTCCCACACACTTGCAGTGAATTCCACCCACTGACAAGACCTCCAGATTCATGTTTTGCTTAGCCTTGGCTATTGGTATCATTCTATTTTTTTTATATCCCGCAAATAAATGCAGTCATTCTATATCTGTCCTTTTCCCTCTGGCTAATTTTACTTAGCATGGTCCTCTCCATGTCCATTCATTTATAGAAGCCAATTTCTTTTGCATATACCATGCATATATGCACATGTGCATATGTGTATATGCATATGTACAGATGTCTATATGCTTATTAATTAATTACTCAGTGCCTCAGTTTCTTCATTTATATAGCAAAACATAATAATGTTCTGTCTCTATTAATCAAGGAAATGTAAGGTAAATAAAATGCCATTTCATGTTAACTGGGATGACTATAATAAAAAAGACAGAACTGGTCGGTATTGGCTGGCAATGATACTAGGAAGTAGAAAGCTTGTACATTTCTGATATTTGAAAATAGAGAAACTACTTTGTAAAGAAAAAGTTTGACAGCCCCTAAGAAAAGTTAGGCATAAAAAATCACTACCCTTCTGAGACTTACTTTCTAGAAAATGCGATGCAACAATTCTAAACTGACATATATAAGTACAATAAATGGAAACATACGTCTTCACAAACACTGTGTATCAGAAATTCATAGAGGTATTATTCATAATAGATCAAAGTGAGAAGAATCATAAATGTTTACTCATGTGTGGATAAAGTGTGGTCTTCTATACTATGGGATATCATTTAATATTAAAATATGAAGTACTGTGCCCCTCACTTGGAGTAGGGCCTGGTTCCATGCTGGGCATCACATGTTCCCCTGAGCACCGCTGGAAATGATACCCGAGCACAGAGCCAGGAGAAGTCCTCTATCACCATTGTGTGTAGTCTCAAAGACAACAAAAAATCAAGTATTGATACATGTTACGGCATGAATCCAACCTGAAAGCAAGATGCTAACTGAAGGCAGCCACTTATCGTGATTTCATTTATGAGAAGCACTCAGCAAAGGCAAATGTGTAGAGACAGAAAAATTGGAAGGAGGAGCCGAGAGGGGTAGGGATGGGAGTTGAGGTCATGATCAGTGAATGACAGCTTGTGGACAGAGGGGGTGATAAGAATATTTCTAAATTGTGGTAATGCTTACACAGATCTACCAATGATCTACTAAATATCATTAAGTTGTACACACTTTGAGTTGAGAAATTGTATGACTAGAGAGTTGTATCTCAACAGGGCTATGATTGGGGTCCGAACAACAGTACAACGGTAGGGCATTTGCCCAGCCTGGGTTCAATCCCCAGTGTCCCATGTGGTCCCATGAGCACTGCAAGGAGTAATTCCTGAGTACAGAGCCAGGAGTAACCCCTGAGTATCACTTGGTATGACCCAAAAAGCAAAAACCAACAAAAAGTCAACAGAGCTATGATTTTAAAGATAGCAATAATTCCCCGTGAGTTGTGAAGATTACTGTGATGACATAAAAACGTGTAGGTCAGATCCTGGCATTTTGTACAGTATTAAACTCTTCTTGTTGCTGGAGAATAGATTTCTAGAAGCAGAATCGATTGACCAAAGGGGGTGAACATTTTCTTTTCACTTGTATTTCTTTTTTATTTTCAAAGACTCTGCAAACTTGCCCTCTTAAATAAAGTCTTTTTGTGTGTGTAAGTGTGTGAACCTATTCACCCCACTGCCAGTGTATGCAAGAATACCTGGTTTCTTCCATTTACTTTTTAGAGCAGTCAAAACAATTGCTCTGAAGGTAATAAAAAAATTTAATTTTTTTACATAAAAGGCACGCACCATTGTTTACGCTGATAAACACACACCCATTTCCTTTGGCCAATGGGTTTGTATGTAAATTGTCTTTTCTTTTACTATTGCTTATGTGTGTTTTTCATTGGGCCGGGGTCTCGCGAGGGCCCCCGGCCGTGCCAGGCGCCGCAGCAGTGGGAAGGTCGCAGGGTGCTGTTCCAGCGGAGCATGGGCCCCCGCAGCCGCGCGTGCTGAGCTGCAGAGACTCGTGCAGGTGCTGGAGGAGAGGAAGGCGCTCATCCCCTGCCGGCGGAAACAAGTGATACAAGAGTCAGCAGAGCCCAGCCAGCTGGAGGCACTGGCCACAGAAGCTGCGTAGGCCCACCACCCCAGCAGAGCCTCGCAACAAGCCACCTCCTAGCAGGCCTCCATTTTCCATATCGCAGCCCGGCTCATGGAGATCCACCCTGCAGCAGTGTTTTTTAAATCTGGCCCAGGTATGCTGATCCAGAGACTCACAGACATGGGGCAGAGCTGCTACTGGCTCTCCCTGTGCCCAGCCACTCATGAGGCGTCCCGCGAGGGATGGCCTGTTCTAGCCCTGAACAGGCCTGTTCCGCCCCATCAGAGCCTTGCAACAAGCCAGACGTCCCCCCCACTCCATGAGGGCCTCCATTTTCCACATCCGACTTCCCCTTCGTCAGAACTCCATCCAGCAGACCATCCTATCACAGCCCGCCTCAGCGTGGCCAATTTTGGCCGTTTGGTTCATCAATAAATGCTGGATTTACAGATGACTACAAGAATATGCTACCCGCACAGCAGAGCCTGGCAAGCTACCCATGTCGTATTTGTTATGCCTAATACCAGTAACAATTATAGACCTCATTCCCATGACCTGATGAAATGGTTTGAGGCTATTTATGTTCCTGGAGCAAGCAGGTGCCCTTGGGCTCTACTTGCATGAGACAGGTCATATGGAGATGTTACTGGGACCCGCCGAGCAAATCGATGATGAACGGAAGACAGAATAATAAATATATCTTCCTGGAATATAAAAATGAAAGTAACCCCTATCTCCTCTTTGTTCTTCATAGATTTTAATGGGTAGAGTGGGAGTTTTATATTTCGCAGTTCACTCTAAAAGGGCCAGTGGGGGCTGAAGCGGCAGCACAGTAGGTAAGGCATTGCCTTATAAGCTATCAACCCCGGTTCGATCTCCGGCACCCCATATAGTCCCCAAGCACCACCTGGAGTAATTCCTGAGTGAAGAACCAGGATTAACTCCTGAGCATTGCCGGGCGTGACCCAAAAAAGCAAAAAAATTAAAAGAAGAATAATAAAAGAGGTGTGGCTGCAGTGTCCAGCTGCATCGGCAGGTGGCAGACAGAAGACAGGCTTGTCTACACCCAGGACTCTGCCCCGTGGGCCCTGGATGGTTGATGGTCTGACACAGAAAAAAAATAGAGTCCCCTGGGATGAACTCAGAGTCATGGCAGAGCCTGGAAAACTACCCGTGGTGTATTCGATATGCCAAAAACAGTAACAATAATGGACCTCATTCCCAAAGAATGGAGACGTTACTGGCACCGGCTTGAGCAAATCGATGAACAATGGGAAGACAAGTGACAAGTGACAATAAAAGGGCTCCAGTGAGGCTTTCCTGCAAAGTTCTACATGAAACAGCCAGAGGGAGACAACTGTAAACATAGGGAGGCACTGAAATGGCAGTTCTCACCCCTGGCTGTGCTTCCCTGCTCAATGGAACTAGAGAGCACAGTAATAAAATCCATTCCTGACAGTCATTTGCAATCTCATCAGGAGCCAGATGTTCCACAATCACAAATGTTTCCAATACATTACTATCATCCTCATAACAAGTCTTGGACACAGGGACCTGAGCCACGGTGTAACTGGAGCAGTAAAGTGATCTGACCAATGGAGGATTGCTTAGGAGTGATTGAGGCAGGTCTTGCTGAAGAAGCCTTTGACTGTGAGTCAAGTCATGGACCAGAATGTTTTATTGTCTCATTGAAAAAAACATGGAACAAATGAGGACCACCTTCTGGGGACATTGATTCAGTGGTGCTTGGGGGGACATCGTTCTTTCCAACTCTCTGTTCTGCCATCATCGTGCAGTTTCCATCTTCTGGAATAAATGAGACTAAGTTGGGGCATCTAGACATAACAAGATTTAGAGAATGAATAGAAGTTTAGTTTCTGAAAGTTCTCTTTTAGCATAGAACTTTCCCCCAACCCCCAAGTTCTCTCCACTGCCTTCAACAGGTATACTCCCTCATGGGCCCATTGTAAGAAACTGTTCCCTAATAAGAAATAATTTGGATTTCCTCTGATTACTGAAGGGTATGGAACTACTTCTGGATCAATTAAACCCCTTTCTTCTGGAGGGACTTGTGGATGAGTTATGTTGGCAGGGTCATTCCTGAGCAGGGAATCCTCAGGAGAGAAATCTTTTGTTTGGTTTAGTTTGGTTTGGGGGCCATAATCAGAGGTGCTTCTGGCTTTTTTTCCTAGCCTTGAACTCAGGGGTTACTCCTGGTTTAGCTGAGGGGGAAACAATATGGGATGCAAGGGAATTTAACGTATGTTTAGTGTGTGTAAAGCAAGTACCTGGCCCACTGTACTGTCTCCCCAAGAAACTGGACGGAGTTTCTTGAGCAAAATTAGGCTTGAATTTGAAAGGGAGAAGGATAAATGCATGCTAAGGAGTCCGGGGTGGTGGCGTGAGAGGAGATCCAGTAGGATCAAATATAAGATAAAACTCAAACTTTTGTGTCTGCTCCTGGTTACAGTGCTTCAAGTTTTGTCAAGACTTCTATTGCTAGTCACAGCTGCAAATAGAGTCTATAAATCACCCATGTTCTCTCCTTCCTGGGTTCACAAGTCCA
Source organism: Cryptotis parvus (assembly GCA_021461705.1). Lineage (NCBI taxonomy): Eukaryota > Metazoa > Chordata > Mammalia > Eulipotyphla > Soricidae > Cryptotis > Cryptotis parvus. The sequence goes on along the minus strand of JAJIBD010003871.1, from coordinate 51,715 downwards.
TCTTCTAAGAAGGTGGTCTTGGAAAATTTGACACAGAGCAGTCGACTATGAGTAGTGGTTGATTTTTAAACTATTCCTGTATCAAGTAGCTAATTCCCCCGGAGTCTGGAATCTGGGAGACTGCCATTGTATATTCGCTTCTCTGGAAGTTGACTTTCAGAGTAATCTCTTAGCAACCTCCAGGACTGACTGGATAAATAGGATAGTCTAGGCTTTTAGATTAGACTTTGGAAAATATGTCTGATCTTCCTTCATCTTTTCAGGAAGCATAATAGCTAGTATCCCAGTCCAAGCGCTATTTTGTTGTGTTTTGACAGATCATTTTTGTTTTGCACTCCTGAAATTGTCTTACTAATTTCATTTAGCCTAATTGACTAATGTAACAGCTATCTTGTTGCAAACAGCAAACAAACATGTTGTTCTCTTTTAAATAGTTGGGTGGCTTTCTAGTTTAGTTATTTGCCAATGAACATTTAGTTTGTCCTCATATTTTGACTATGTGAATAATGTGAACATTAATAAAGGTAGCATATATATTAATATTTTATTATAACACCGTGAGATATACAATTACAAAGATGTTCATGTTTGGGTTTCGGTCATACAGTGTTCCAGCACCCATCCCTCCACCAGTGCCCATTTCCCACCACCATGTCCCTGATTCCCTCCCCCTCCCTAGCCTGCCTCTATGGCAGGTTCTTTATCTTTTCTCTTTATCTCTCTCTCTCTCTTCCTTCTCTTGCACATTGTGGATCGCAATACATACATTTAGAGGTTATCATGTGTATCTTTTTCCTGTATTCAATGCTTAGTTCTAGGCTGTTATTATCACTTTCGACAATTATTAGCACACTGTTCCCTTCTCTGTCTTACCTAACATCTGACTCCCACGTTTGTGGTAGATTCCACCTTGGTAGCATATATTTTTAATTAATTATTTCATAGTTTTTGACAAATACCTAGCAGCAGTATCACTGTATCATAGGATATTTTCTATTTTTGTTCTTTGCTTGGGGCCTATTCCTAGACTGTTCAGGGTTTTCTCCTGGTTCTGCACTCAGTGATCCTAGAGAGGCTTTTGTTGTGCTGGCGATTGAACTTAGTTTGGCTGCATGCAAGATAAGAGCCCTATGTTTTGGACTATCTCTCCAGTCCTTGGATAATATTATATTTGTATTTTTAGTTTTAAGGGAGAACCAGCTTGTTCTCTAAAAAGATTGCACCAATTTATCTTCCCATCCAGAAGGTACTAGAGTTTTCTTTTCTCCTTTCCCTCACCAACATGGATTGTTTGCAGTGACACGGTAGAGTGCTCCCCCGTGGGTCTGCATGATGTGGCAGACCAGCTCTGAGAACACTTGCCATCAAAGCAGCTCCTGAAACAGCAATGGAGAATTTAACTGAGGGAGGAAATGAACTGAAGATGTTTGGCTGAGTTTCTTGGAGCAGCCCAAGAGAACTTTCTATAAAGTGTTCTCTGACCCATTATCGCCAAACAAACTTCATGGCCAAGGAATTGCTAAATAATATGTTTCATCACTAATAAATGCAGTATAATGTAGAGTAAAGAGCACTGAATATGGTGTGATCTTGTACCATGATTCAACTCGAGTCCCCTTTGTGCTTTTTTGGGTCACACCTGGCAATGCTCAGGGGTTACTCCTGGTTCTGCATTCAGGAATTACTCTTATTGGTGCTCAGGGGACCATATGGGATGCCGGCAATTGAACACAGGTCGGCCATGTATAAGGCAAACACCCTCCTCGCTGTACTATGCCTTCGGCGCCTCTGGTCCCCTCTTTGGATTTGGGTAAGTAATTTAGTCTTTTGGAACTTCGCTTTCATCACCAGATAATTGGTATTGGTTATAAAAACTCTAATAATCGTATATATCTTGGATTTTAGAATTGTATTTGTAGTGAGTTTTTTTATAAAGAAACTCAATATATAAAAGTGATTATTGAATACAATAGTCAGTATAAATATAACTTTCTTGGTCCCAAGTCTTTCATTACTGGTGAAAGGCACCCTCCCAAGGTATTTAGGGATCCTGACAGCCCAATGTGAAAATAACTTATATAGGGAAAACACTACAAATGTTGGTGGTGATGGTGGTGGCAGTAATGTAAGATTTCATCTTCTCAAAAAGTTTTCTTAACTTCTCTTTCTGCCAGATTTCTCCACTGACTGTAATCTGAAAACCACAGATTTTTGTCCGTGGGGGGGTTTCTGCACTTTAGGATGGAAGGAATGAAAGACTCCAACCAGTCAGCCAGAATGACAACTCAGCATGTCTATAGAGCTGCTGTGTCTCACAGTGTCCTTGCCATCTGCTCACACAGCTAGTCTTTGACATGTTGCCACTATTTCGGCAGAGTAACTTCCACCCTGGTATGGAAGTCTATGGAGAATGTTGCACGTTGTCAGAGGAGCACCTAATCAATTGTGGCTCCACATCCTGCTTCTGTACCCTCATGTGTGGTAGTTTACCCTGCTTTAGTCCACAGTTAAAGGCGCTGTTTCCAAGTCTGACTATGTAACAATGAGTCACTTGTCACTTGTCTTCCCATTGTTCATCGATTTGCTTGAGTGGGCACCAGTAACGTCTCCATTTGTCCCTGTTCCGTGTAGCTCTAGGGCATTTGCTTGCTACAGGAACACGAAGAGCCTCAAACCATTCATTCAGGTCATGGGAATGAGGTCCATCATCGTTACTGTTCTTGGCATATTGAATACGATATGGGTTGCTTGCCAGGCTCTGCCGTGTGGGTATCTGCTACTAAGCACAGTAATACTGGATTCTCTCATTCTCTTGTCTGGCTTATTTTGGTCTTGTGTGTATAATTAATCCTAATCTCTTCACAGATCATCCAAATGTTACAATGCTGCTTAGAAGTTTAAATTTATTCCAAGGGCCGGGCCCAAGTGATAGTCCAGCGGGTAGGGCATTTGCCTTGCAAGCAGCCTACTCAGATTCGATCCCCGGCATTCTATGTGGTCCCCCTGAACACCTCCAGGAGGAACCCCTTGGTTGCCATGAGTACAGTTATTGTTTTGTACCATAGATCACAATTTTTCAGCATACTTTCAAAAAGTTCCTGCTTATTTAGTCCATTGTTTCAGGACCACAGCGTTAAGGCTATTTGTTAGTAGTGTGGTTTTAATAGAGCTATACCCATGGTGCTGAGGTTGAGTTGCAGGGCCACTTTTGGAGATGCTCATCCTGGCAATGGCTTGATGGGTTCAAGACCCAGACCCAGTAATGCTCAGACCAAGTAGTACTAGAAGGTCACCAGGGCTGTCGTGCAGGGCTGAGTTGAATCTCGGGACCTTGCACATGCTAGACATGAACTCTTTCCTCGAGATATGTCCCTAGAAGAATACCAAGGGTGTTTCTTCTTTTCAAACCCACTACTCTGTCTCCTATGAGTCACACTTACACTTTAATTAGAATTAGTTCCTTGAGTCCAACAGGGAGCATTAGAAGTGGGTATGTGTCTTCATTTGAATTTTCCTAGAAGACAATCCTGACGCAAACTACTTCACATTAGTAGTTTATTTTGACAGTAGAGAGATACTTTTAGAAGAATAGAAGCATGGCTTAAGCAAAGGGAAGTAGCCAGCATAAATATATGTGTGTGTATATGTATGTGTGTGTATATATATGCAATATATATATGCAATAACATATAACTGTGGGAGACTGAAGTCCAACCTTCCTAAGTAACTCTGGGAACTAGCATGAAACATGTATCTCATGGTTTCTCACCTGAGAGCAAAGGAAGCTGGGGCATTTATACAGAAACTTCATGGAAGGAGAACTGCTCTTAGGGTATCAGTTTCCCCCTAACTTTTCTAGCCACATGTGTGAGCAGAGTGCATTCAGAATGTCAGAGAACAGACTTAGTTAGAGTGAAACTAAACTGGTGAGGATTGAGGGGGAAATGGGCAGGGCCTTGAGCGTGCCTGCTACCGTCCTCTGTACCTCACACACAGACTTACCTTGCCCTCCTTTGGACTCTTTCTCTTCTACTCTTTCTTTGAGGTGATAGTCAGCTATAATTTAAAGTAGAACAGGGTCAGGGGTGTGGCTCAGTGGTCAAACAAATGCCTCCCTTATGTAAGAAACTATACATATTATACACAAGTACTACTATTATTAAAGTAAATAAAAAGTCTGGAAACAGATTTTAGGAAAATGAATCCATTGCTAAGCGAACTAAGAACCTCACTGTGATAGTTGGGCTGAAGGTCACCCCCTGATCCTCATATTCTTCTCTTACACCATGTACTTATTCCCCTTATAGTAATTATTACTTGCAACTGCCTGCACTGCTCTTGCATTTAAGAAACTCAGATATAAAGATTTCCATTCTACAAACATCTGAGCCTTGGATTATTTCCCATTGGCAAGCTGTGGCTGCTGCAGCTCCTCATTCAGAGTTACCACTAAATATGGAAGCACAATGAGGGATTGCCAGAGATTTTCTGAGTTCCATGCATATTCTTCTGCTCTTATTAAGTGAGCAGATAGCAATCGAACTTGACATCTTGTGGAGCAATTCCTATCTTTGTGTGCAAGACTATTAGCAACTAGGTGCCCAGAGGACCAGGTGTCAGTTATCTCTTTCAGTATTGTGAGATTCTTGCTTTATTCCTGATAGAGACATTCTCTCCTCCCTAGCAGATCCTGAGGGTGGGTGAATGAGAAACGCAGATATTCTATGAGCCACTGGGAATGATGACAACAGGAGCCATTCTCTCTCAAACCTGTGTGTAGGCCTGTGTATTCTAGTTTGTGAAGTCTGGTTCGTGGTAACAGGACACCAGGTAATGACCCTTGGTACAAGGCTACCAGAGAAGCACCCCACTGAGGTGTCATCTCCAAGTTCACAACTTACCTGTATTTTATGAGACCATTCTAATATGATATTTGCCAAGCAATTTCTAGGTTATCTGGTAAGAAGTAGAACTAGTACATTTTCTGGATATTGTAATATTTCATTGGCTATGAAGTGTGTCTCAGCAAGACGATGTTATACAGGAGGAGCCCATAACAATAAATTCAGATATTGTTAACTCTTAGATAGAAAATCTTGCTGAGGAAGTGAAACCAGGAAAGAAAATTCTTTCCTGAAATAAGCATCAAATCCAGGTCTCTTTTCTTATCAAGATTTTGACTTTAGCATAAGGAACTTTCTAGGGATAAAAATTTAACGCACTAGGGGCCGGAGCAATAGTCCAGCAGGTAGGGCATTTACCTTGCATGTGGCCGACCTGGGTTCGATCCCGGCATCCCATATGTTCCCCCGAGCACCACCAGGAGTAATTCCTGAGTGAAGAGCCAGGAGAAACCCCTGAGCATTTCCAGGTGTGACCCAAAAAGGAAAAAAAAATAACACACTCTGTAACTTTACCATTACTTCACAAGTTAGAACCTGTGCTTGGTTCTCAGCATGACCTATTCTCATGCTGAAGATGAGACTCTCTTAACTGTTTCCATCAAACTTCCTGGATTTTACATTCTAACCCAAGTTGACTGTTGGGGGACTCGAACCTGCCATTTTCTTCCTTTCATGTGCCCATTGCACTCAACCACTGACCAACTGATCACTTCTGCAATACTTATCACTACCTTTATTCCTGGGACTTGATATTTTATTCCTTATACTTGTGCCCTTTCTCTACCCACTCCCCATTGAATCTTAGTCTTTGTGATGTCACAGCACACTAAGAATTAGCAATTATCCTACCCCTGGTCACCAATAATTGATCCCTGTTGCTATCTGATCAGCAAGTGGACCAACCTTCAAATTCCATCCTAAGATTCTGCTTCTTAGGAGTAGGTCTAGTATCAACTAGATCTTGAGACTAATATTCCAGGTTCCATTGCTTGTTTGGCAAAAGAAGAAAGTAGGGAAGGATAGAGGCAAGGGGAGACCTATCAATTGCACACTATCCAACAAGTTACAGTATTAAACATAATTCTGCTGGGGAACACAGAAAAGCCAGAGAGAATGCTATTCCAGGAGTTAGCCCATCAGAGCGGCAAAGGAGCTGGATTATTTATTTAAATTTACAAGTTGTAAGGGCAGCAGTGGAGATGGTAGCATTAACGGATGAACCCGTCCAGCTTGTCTTTCAGAATGAACTCTGACCTACCAAGAAAGCACTTAGACAAAGACACACAGATGTGGCTTTAAAATCATGTTCGTTTGTCAAGAAATGGTTCTACTCAAGAGAATGTTAGCAGGAAATTGGGAGGAGCAAGAGAATAAAGAGGTGAAGTATGTTAAGGCAAGGTAAAGTAAGTTTCTTTGGGGAGGGTGGATGCACAGCTGGTGGGATTCACGGATTGTTACTGATTCTGTGCTCATGGATCACTCTTGGCTGTGCTCAGGGGACTATAAGAGGTGCTGGGATTGAACCGTAGCTGGCCGTTTCGAGAGGTAAGTGTCCAGCCTGTGGCTCTATTGCTTCAGCCCCAGAGCTTGTTTAATTAAAGAGTGATGATTGTTAGTACAATCAAGAGACATCCAATTTGTCCTCATTCTCTTCTCCATTTTTATGTCCCATGTCTCATGCTAGTAGACATGGGGCAGAGCTGTTACCAGCTCTCCCTGTACCTAGCCGCTCACGAGGTGCAAGGGAAGGACGGCAGATTCTAGCCCTGGCCCGCCACCCCAGCAGAGCCTCGCAACAAGCCAGATGACACCCCCCCACTCCATGAGGGCTGCCATTTTCCACATCCGGACCTCCCTCTCATCAGAACTCCATCCAGCAGATGAGCCTATCACAGCCCGGCTCGAGCGGCCACTTGTGGCCTCACATTCATCAATATATGCTGTATTTAGAGGTGACTACAAGAATATGTCACCCGCGGCAAGCCTGGCAAGCTGCCCGTGTCATATTTGATATGCCAAATACCAGTAACAATTATGTTAGGTCATTCCCATGACCTAATATAATGGTTTGAGGCTCTTTATGTTGCTGGAGTGAGCAGATGCCCTTGGGCTCTACTAGCATGAGACAGGGCATATGGAGGTATTACTGGAGCCCACTCGAGCAAATTGATGATGAACGGGAAGATAGTGAACTAAATTAAACTCATATAGATATTAATAAAATCAGACTTAACTGACTTAAGCTAGTATGATATTAACAATTTATTATTAACTCAATGTATTGCTTTACTCTTAAAATATTCTTTTAGAAAAAGCATGAACTCATTTGTGGATATAATAAAATAGCATGAGACTATTATCTAAGGACAGAAAAACAGGGGCTAGGAGAACTGATCCATGGGTGGGAGCATGTTACAAGTGTGTGGGGGAAAAGGGCAGTTAGAATAGAGAAGGGACCACTATGACAATAATGGTTGAAAATGATCACTCTGAATAAGAATTGAGTGCTGAAAGTAGGTAAAGTTTATACATGGTAATCTTTCTGTATCTGTATTGCAAATGTATAATGCCTAAAAAGGAAAAAAGAAGAGGGAGAGGAAGGTGGAGGGAGAAAGACAGAGAGAGAGACAGAGAGAGACAGAGATAGAGGCAGAGAGACAGAGGCATGGAGAGAGAGAGAAAGAGAAAGAGAGAGAGAGACAGAAGAAATGAGCCTACCATAGAGCAGTTTGTGGGTGGGTGGGAGGGAAACTGGGGATATTAGTGGTAGGAAATGAAAATTGGTGAAGGGATGGGTGTTCGAATATTGTATGACTGAAACTAAATCAGAGACTCAAAGACATGGGGCAGAGCTGCTACTGGCTCTCCCTGTGCCCAGCCGCTCACGAGGCTCCCAGGAGGGATGGCGGGTTCTAGCCCTGGCTCACCACCCCAGCAGAGCCTTGCAACAAGTCAGATGACCCCCACTCCATGAGGGCCTCTATTTTCCACATCCGGACTTCTCTCTCGTCAGAAATCCACCCAGCAGACCAGCCTATCACAGCCCAGCTCGCGTGGCCGCTTGTGGCTGCGCGGTTCATCAATAAATGCTGGACTTAGAGATGACTACAAGAGAATGCTACCTGCACGGCAGAGCCTGGCAAGTTACCCGTGTTGTATTTGATATGCCAAATACCAGTAACAATTATAGACCTCATTCCGAATGGATTGAGGCTCTTTATGTTCCTGGAGCAAGCAGGTGCCCTTGCTCTACTAGCATGAGACAGGACATATGGAGATGTTACTGGGGCCCGCTCGAGCAAATCGATGATGAACGGGAAGACAGTGATACAGTGATTCTCTTCTCCCTTTTTATAATGCCTAGTCCTACTGGATCAGGTAATAACTCAGCACAACTGTTTTTGTAAAACCTATAAAGCTATAAGAGAAGAAGCATTTAGTATTTCTTAGTGATAAATCTTTCACCAATGTGACATTTTCACAACTGCACGTATGCCATGCTGGTATGGAGGAGGGGAGTCTGGGGAAGTGGATGAAGTTAACGAAGACTGTTGCTTGACTTCTAATGGACTCAGCCAGAGACAAAGCCTCCCTGGTTGGCTTTCTTTTGCGTTGGTCGGCTATACTGGGTTGAATTATACATTTTCTTAATGAGCTCCATGTAAACAGAGTAAATATTTTGAAACGACATTTGGCTTCCTATGTTCTTTGCAGTGCTATTCACAATTGCCAACATCGGGAAACAACCCAACTGCTCAAGCACAGAGCCTAGATAAAGAAACAGTGGTGTATGTGTACAATCAAATACTTTTCAACTATAATAAAAGATAAAATCATGTAATTCACTGCCATATGAATGTAACTAGAGGGCATCATGCTGAGTGAAGTCAGAGGGGGAAAGACAAATACAGAGTGATCTCTCTCATATGTGGAAGATAAACATAGCCAAAGGTAACAGACCCAGGAGTCAGCTTATAGAACTGAGTTTGCCAAGGGTGTAAGGTAGAGGGGGAGGGGGATTTTGAAGCATTGGTGGAGGCATACTGACAGTGCTCATGGTATTGGAGTATTGTATGCCTGTAGCTCTATTATTAATAGTGGTATAAGTCAGAGTGCCTGACTGGTAAAAATTGTAGCAAAGAAAACACAGTAAAATATTTTCTATGTATAAATTTCCTAGTTACAAATGTCATCCCCCTATCCCACTTCACTACACCGCACTGCACCACACTTACCCAGTCTGAAAAGCAATGTTATCTTTGGGGAAAGGGAAGTATGGTTGTCTCCTGTGGCATAGTAAAATCTTAGAGTAGAGCTTTGGCTGAGTGTGATTTTTTTTCTTTAATAGATCTTAGGGGTGATAGTGTTAGCACTATGGAGGCCTTTCAAACACTCTACTTCTCACTAATACAGGAATAAGGAGCCCATGTGCTCAATTTATGAATAGCAAAAGGTTGGTGACCAAATTAATCTTCATCAAAACAGTGAAAGTTAAGTAATACATAACATTTTAGTGGATATAATACAGCCATTAAAATGAAATACTGTGCAGCCCTGAAAACAAAGAAACTTTTTTTTCAGATTACTCACATGGTTAAAGCTCCAATAAAATATGCAAGAATGAGAGAGCGTGACGTAAAATTGTAGTTTATTACATATATAAAGCAGGTTTGAAATCACTGTATCACTGTATCACTGTCTTCCCGTTCATTATCGATTTGCTCGAGCGGGCCCCAGTAACATCTCCTTATCTCCTGTCTCATGCTAGTAGAGCCCAAGGGCATCTGCTTGCTCCAGGAACATAAAGAGCCTCAATCCAGAATAAAATATGATTAAATAGAGCCCAAGCTGGGCACAGGTGGATACAAACACATAGGAGACAGAGAGTTTTTTCATTGAAAATTTTTTGAAAATTTAAGTGTATCACTTATAAATATCAAAGGCCCAGAGAACCAAAGTGGGGAAGACATAGAGGGCATGAATAAATAGCTGTGTTTTTGAAATGACCCCATTTGTTGTAATTGCCTTTCAATGTAAGATATCTGGGAATCCCACTTTATGACTTTGAGAAAGGGAAATGCAAAAGATTAGGTAGAAGAAAGATGAGATGGTGCAAAAGAAGGAGAAGAGGATGAGGTGAATCGTCTGCCTGAATACGTTTCTCATAGATACCAACTGTCTTTGTTCTGGAATCTCTGTCCTCCTATGTCGCTGGAATCTCTCTCCTCCCTGTCTATGGTGCTGGCGTGTGTCACATACTCAGCTTGCAGGGGATGCTGGACTCTCTAAGGCATTTTTTTGCGTCACACCCGGCGATGCTCAGGGGTTTCTCCTGGCTCTGAACTCAGGAATTACTCCTGGCGGTGCTTGGGGGACCATATGGGATGCCGGGCATTGAACCTGGGCTGGTATGGGTGGGCTGCGTTCAAGGCAAATGCCCTACCCACTGTACTATTGCTCCGGCCCCTGTAAGGCATTTTCTTGTAATTTTTTATTATACCACAGTGAGATATATAGTTGCAGAAGTGTTTATGTTTGGGTTTCAGTCATACAGTGTTCCAGCACCCATCCCTCCACCAGTGCCCATTTCCCACCACCAATGTCCTATGATTTCCCTCCTCCCCCAACCTGTGTCTATGGCAGGCAATTTTCACTTCTCTCTTTCTCTCTCTCTCTCTCTCCCTTCTTTTACAGTTAGAGAAACTGTTTTTCTATTTTCAATGCTCAGTTCTCCATTGGTATTATCATTGACAATAATTATTAATACACTGTTCCTTTCTCTGTATTACCTAACTTCTGACTCCCACACAATTGCAGTAGCTTCTACCCACTAACAAGACCTCCTGATCCATGTTCTGTCTGGCCTTGGATATTGGTATCATGTATTTTTATACCCCACAAATAAATGCAGTCCTTCTACATCTGTCCTTTTCCTGTACAGGCATTTTGACCTCCAACATTTTGCACTGCTAAGTTCTGCACAGACAAGAAAGTCTGTGACCTGTCTCTGGTGACAACCATTTAGAAAACGGTACATAGTGAGACTCACCCTCAGCATCAACCTGTGTTTCACTCCTGGCTCTGCCCCTCACTTGAGTTATGGGCTTGCATGTCTATTTAATACCTTTTGAGTATTATTTTCTGCACTTGTCAGGCAGGAATCACCTGGGCACCCACCTCACTGCTGGGTAGAGTGTGTGTAACAAGTACCACGATGATCCACAGCTCTGGGTGCTTATGTTTACTCACTTGGTCATAGTTTTTTGTGGTCAGAGACACAAGCCTGTACTGTTGTAGGCTGCGTTTCCAACCCAAGCACTGGAATGGGCAGGCAGGGTCTCTGCTGGGGAGCTGCCCAACTGGCCGATGCATCCTCTAGGATTCCCAGGGCCGTGCCAGATGCTGGCGTCCAGCTGTGCTCATCGCACACCCATCAATGCTTTCTCCTTATCTAATTACAAAGGCAATGGCTGCACACCATTGTGAAAGTGACTCTGAAAGTTAATGGCTCTTCTACAGGTAAACCTTTCTCCTGCTTTGCAAGGACTCCAGAGCCTTAGGCTGACTTCTTTCTGCTTTTTGGAAGGAATTTACAAGCCCAACTAACCACCTCTTCTTCTAGCGCAGAGCCAGGAGAGTTCTGTTTGTGAGAACCAAATCAGATCAAGGAGAGAAAACAAACAAACAAACAAACAAACAAACACGAGCGTGTGTCAGTCCTGTGATGGAGGAATTCCTGCTTGATACTGGGTTTTGCGCAGACATAAGTGGAAAACAGTTTTAAGTCACAATAATGCCTGAAGATTCAAAGATTCAATTTAAATGAGGCTTTAAAATGCAATTGTATGGGGCGGGCGATAGCCCAGTGGGTAGGCGTTTGCCTTGCACATGGCTGGCCTATGCCGGCCTGGGTTCAATCCCGGCATCCCATATGGTCCCCCGAGCACCGCCAGGAGTAATTCCTGAGCACAGAGCCAGGAGTAACCCCTGAGCATGCGCCCGGGTGTGACCCAAAAAGCAAAAAAAAAAAAAAAAACATAAAATGCAATTGTATGTGGTTTTAAAAAGTTTTTTTTTTTTTTTTGCTTTTTGGGGGTCACACCCGCAATGCTCAGGGTTACCTGGCAGTGCTAGGGGGACCATATGGGATGCCGGGATCGAACCCGGGCTGACCGCGTGCAAGGCAAACACCCTAACCGCTGGGCTATCGATCCGGCCCCCAAAAAGTTTTGAACTGGTCCCCAAGAAACAAGCGTTGTTTGCTTGGGTGGCCAGATGGTCTCCTCTTTTGCAGCAGCAGGTGACCCAGTGTTAACAGATCTTGCCCTTCTCTGGGCAGGGACACTGTGCTCCAAGCACAAGGTCTTGGGACCAGTCATCTAAGCTCTGGGTCTTCTTTCAGTCCCAGTGTCTTCTCCTGCACGAAAACGCCAGCCCTGCTACCCAGCACCTCACTTGTGCCTCACTTGTGGAGGCTGTTCCTTGTCCCTTGAGGAGCCAGCAGAGATGAATAATGTCCAGCTGGAACTCCAGGCTGTAGGCTAACCAGTGCTACAGTGAAGCCCTTGCTGTCTTTTCCTCCACAGAGCGGGTTAGAGAAGTGTATCAGACCACAAGTTCTGCGACCAGATCACCCAAGTTCAAGTCCCTCTTGGACTTCTGACCAGTAGCTTCAAGATTTTGGCCCAGTCATTTTAATTTTTCTGAGTCTCAGGTTCTCTTTTGTAAAATTTCTACCAGAATAACATCTCCTATCTAGAGTTGTTTGAGTATTCCAAGAAGTCGTAAGGATAGAATGCCCACTTCATCATAAATGATAAGGTTTGGTCTCACAGTCCCTCAATATGTCACTTTCTTTGTTTTGTTCAGTATCTGGCATGAACGTGTACTTCATTTCATTGCATAGTGTGGTTGGCAAAAAGGAATTGCAATAAGCTGCTTATTGCAAATTGCAAATGATTTATGTCACTTGGATGGGAAGTCAGCTGGCCCCTTAGTCTTGGGATCTGGCATCCTCTTGAGCACACTCTGTTTCTGTCTTAGAACAAACCAGGTCTGGGCTCCTTGTTAAGTTAACATAAAAGAACCTGCTTACGTATCAGTGATCCAGGCGGACTTGACCACATCCAACTGAAGTCTGAGGAGTCTGGGTGTCTATGCACAGCACACACTCATGCCCACCACTGCAAACAACTTCTTTCCAAAGCTTGGCTCATCTCTGAGGCTTTCCCATCGTGCCCTTTCCCCCAAACCAGCCTCCAATGTTCATCTCCTCTCTCTGCCTCTTGGGAACTTGAAATTCTTTGCTCTTTTTAATTAGCAGTGCTGCCTGGCCCTGTCCCAGCTCCAGCCCACAGACTTACCAAATCATACCCGACATCTCCAGCTTGATTCATTTGATGTATTCAGATAGTGCTTTTCCCAAAGGGACCTCAAAGTACTTTGCAAACATCCAAATCCCCATTCTTTATTGAACCCCACTCTATTATTTACTAGCTCTGTGATGGTGGGCAAGTTACCCAACACATAGCCTCTCTTACTCATCTGAAAAGAGAAGATAAAGACACCACTGAGGGGCTTTTTGAAGACAAAATAAATCACATCCATGAAACAAAGAGCAGTGCCTAGCATGTAGTAGGAATGCCATATGTAAGTCTTTGTAAAGAAATTACAGACTAAATGGAGTTCCTCTAGGGAAAAATGGTGTTGATAGACTTATATGATGTGGGTAAGTATAAGGCACCGGAGCACAAATGGGTCAAGAGCTACTTGTATGGTGCTGGGAATTTTTGAAAATTCCTCAGACATGTTAACTCCTTCATTTCCTCCATTATAGAATAGAGATAATAATAGTACCTATGTATGTGAGTGGTGGGAAGATTAAATAAGATAATACATGTAAAAAGAGAGACTAGTTAGATTAAAAAGTATAGAAAACTATTATGATTAAAAAGCTGGTTCTTAGAGAAAGAAATAAAAAACCTGCCATAGAGGCAGGCTAGTGGAGGGGGAAGGGAATCAGGGACATTGGTGGTGGGAAATGGGCACTGGTGGAGGGATGGGTGCTGGAACACTGTATGACCGAAACCCAAATATGAATATCTTATGAACATCTTTGTAATTGTGTATCTCACGGTGGTATAATAAAATATTAATAAAAAAAGCTGGTTCTTCTACCTGAGCTACTACGATAGGAAAATTTATTGGCCTTTCTAGCATACAATTCAAATTTGCAAAGTTTCCATATATTTAGAGGATTCCAATGTCATTGACCAAAGCTTTAGTCAAGATAAATTATTTAACATAAGACAGAAATAATTTAATATAATATAATACATTTGGCTTTAGAAATTTTAAATCATTGTACAATTCGTAGAACTTACCATTGGTTCTCTCTTGATATTTAGTTTAAAAAAAATCTTTTAGAGCTGCTAGCTTTGTAGTACTTTCCTTTCATTAGCTATACATTAAGAATTAATTTGGAGTACAAGTTAATAGCTTAGCACTCCTGGCCAACGTTCCCTTTGATTTTGTGTAAATTGTGAGCAATTGTCCATAATCCACAAGCAACTAGTTATGAAGATGAAATGTGCATGGCTGAGTTTAGTGTTGAGATCTTAATAAGAGTTAGAACAAATTTAACGGACATTGTTAAGGGTGAGCAAAACCAATATTGTACCATGGGATAATTCGACATAAATGTGGTTCACATAGATGACTGTAAGTTATCTTGCTCCAAACAAGTCCTTCCATGATAAGCTACAGAAGAAAGAGGTGGGCAAGTTAGGAGCAAAAAGCAGCCATGTGGATCTTTAGAATTCTCCTAAATCCAGAGAATCTAGTTAACTCTTTTAGGATGAGATCTGGGTAACTGGGAACATGTCATTTATGACCATGGTGTGATTAAATCAACTACCTTTTGGTCCTTGTAGGGATTTGAATGCAGGGAAAGCTTTTCAATCCAGGTCAGGGTGAGCAAACTCTTTCTGTTAAAGAGAAAGACGAAATATTTAAGGTATTGAGTGTCATGTGTCTGTGTTACGATAACGGAACTCTGCTGTTGTAGGGCAAAAGCAATCAGACAGCATGCAGACTTCTGGGTCTTGCTAAGTGTCACAAAAGGGTGTATGGATGGCAATTTGTACATTTCTAATCTAGACTAAAGCTCACAATGGGAATCAAAAAGAGGAGAAATACTGAAGTAATACTTTCCTGGAGCAGGCTAGTACGTAGGCTGAAGGATCAAGAAAAGGTATGGGAATTAGTGACAAGGATGTTTCAGTCCTTCTGTTCTCTTGCCCTCCTTCTTAGGATTTGCCTATTTTCATGCAGGTCACTAGTTGGAAAGTTGATACAAAATAGAGTGTGGGAAAAGACTGCCATCCTCTTAAACCTCAGCAATTCCCTAATTTGACTGTGTGAACTTTGGTAAGTTGTGCTACTGTTCTGATCCCATCTGTTAAACTGGGTTAGCAGAACCTGCCTCACAGAGTTGTGAGGATTAAATAAACTTTGTTAGGCAAACTGTTTAGTAATAAATGGTAGACATAGTGCATAGATATACTGTATTACATTTTATTTGTTCCCCTTTTTTAGATATTTACTGTATCACTGTATCACTGTCTTCCCATTCATCATTGATTTGCTTCGACTGGGCACCAGTGACATCTCCATATGTCCTGTCTCATGCTAGTAGAGCCCAAGAGCATCTGCTTGCTCCAGGAACATAAAGAGCCTCAAACCATTCCATCAGGTCATGGGAATGAGGTCTATAATTATTACTGGTATTTGGCATATCAAATACGACACAGGTAGCTTGCCAGGCTCTGCCTTGCGGGTGGCATACTCTTGTAGTCACCTCTGATCTCCAGCAATTAATGATGAACCGCGGCCGCTTGCGCCGCCGAGCTCAGGCTGTGATCAGCACTTCCTCTGGGTGGAGTTCTGACGAGAGGGAGTCCACATGTGGAAAATATTTTATTTACTAAGACAACAATTTTTACTAAGACAACATATTTACTAAGACAACATTATTCACGAAGTTTTTCATAATCGAGTTATTTCAGTCATTTGACATGTTAACACTAATCCCACCATTGGCTCCACCAGTTTCTTCATGTTACTCCCAATCCTCCATTAACAAACTTTTAATGTTTCTTGAAAAACTGGTTTCGAGGCTATGAGTTCCCAGAGCTGTTACCTGTCCATGAAGCTCTATTTCTTCAACTATGAATGATAATCCAGCTGGTTACAGAATTCTTGATGAGATTATGTTGTTGAGTATCCCTGCTTTCTCTCTTGGCACGTAGAGTCCCATTTGATAGATCTATGGTACAATTTATGAGTTTTCCTTTGTGTGTACTTTTATTGTATGTTTCCTTTGTACATTCTTCGATTGATATTGCAGCTTTCAATATTTTGAATTTTGTCATTTTGAGTCCAATGTGTTTTGGTGCTTTCCTCTTTGGGTCTATTTTTACTGGGACTGTTGAGATCTTTTGAGTCTTGGTTCTTATGTTCCTCAATTCTAGGAAATTCTTACTGATGATTTATTGAACTATGTTTCTTCACATTTGCTTTTCTGTTCTGATGGCTCTTATCTTGAACTCAACCCATAGTTCTCTGGTATGCTGTTCATTCATTTCTTTTCAGACTGTTTTCCACCTTCTATTGTTTCCCTAGTGGTTTCCTATTTCTCATCTTGAAAGTTCTTGATCTTTTGCACAGTTGCAGTTATCCCACTATTCAGAGCTCCTATTGAGGATTTTCCCCCTATCAACTACCACACTCTTCATTTCTATTATTTACGATTCTAGTATTTTTTCATCTCTACCCTAATACTTTCTTGTGCTTTGTTGACTACCTGTACCATGTTTCTTTGAGTTTGTTAAACATCTGCATCATGGTGTTAGTACAGTCATTGTGGGAGGATTTGCTGAGCTTGTTGGTGTTCTTTGTGTCTCTGGTGATACTGTTTTCACGTACTGAACCTAGTGGTCTTCTACATGTTTTCCTCACTGCTTTTTTCTAGTGTCTTACTCTGCTGGGGGTGAGTCTTTGTAGTTGGAGCCCCTTAAAGATGCTGAGGGGTTAATCTGGAGGTTTCTTTCTTTCTTCCCTGCCCATCTTACTGAAAAAACAGGAAGCATGGCTGTGAAAAGCATGTAATTTTTTGTTGAGTAAGTAGCCATGTGCTTCAAGAGCTGTGGTGTGAACCTTTATTAATAGTGTGGGTTGGGTGTGGAAATGGCTGGGACCCACTTGGTAGGGAGAGGCTAATTTAGATTCATTTCCTTTGTTCATTTGTTCCTAGGTTCATTTTCTTTGTTTTGGGGGCTGTACCCAGTGAAGCTCACGGCTTACTCCTATTTCTGTGCTTAGGGGGTCGTTCCTGGTGATGGTTGGGAGACCATATATGATGCGGTGTACTGAACCAGGGTTATGATCACTGTGGCTGCATGTAAGTTAATTGTTTTACCTCCTATATTATTTCTATTGCACTATAGGTTCATATCTGGTAATATACCTGGAAAGGATGGGTATATGGAGCTACCGTCAGCAATGATTCATTAGGAACACTGAAGGTGGAAATCTTGGGGTGCAGAAGACTGTGCTAGGACAGGATTTTGGGACTGTGGCTACAGTTAGAGTGAGACGGAAAACTGAGCAACCAATGAGTTAGTCATTGCAGGCTTTAGATATTCAGTAAAGTGAAGTGGAATTAAGAAGAGGTGGGTCATAGGAGACAAAGAAGGGAAAGGAATTGGGAGTGGTGGGGGAGCCACAGCAGGAAAGAGAGTTTAAGTTTGGTAACAAATATCAGGTACTCAAATATAACTAACAAAAGTGTTCATGGGAGCTTGGCCTATTCAGAATGGTTTCCTCAAATTTTCTCTATTTTCACTATAACAACCCTAATAAGTCCATTTTGCAATGATATTTTATGGCAGAGGCATTTAATACCCACTTCTTCCACCTCCTGATGGAACATATAATGGATTATTAACTCTTGAATAGGTACTATATTTTTTTTTTTTTCCTATGCAAAAGCAAGGGTTTTATTAATGAGCGAGTATACTCGGGCCCATAGCATGACCCCAAGTGGTCAGTGGCTAAGAGCCCCGAGCCCTTCCAGGGAGGATCTTTTAAGAGATAGTTCCCGCAGCTACAGAAAAGCCCGCGCATAACCATCCAATAGATTTAAAATATTACATCAAGGCCTGCGAGGCAGCCAATCACTTTGTACCAAGTAACCAGTCCCCACCAATCAGATCATTCTTTTTTTTTTTTTTTTTTTTTTTTTTTAAACATTTTATTATACCACCGTGAGATATACAATTACAACGTTGTTCACACTTGGGGGTTTCGGTCACACAGTGTTCCAGAACCCCGCCCTCCACCAGTGCCCATTTCCCACCACCAATGTCCCCAATTCCCCCGCCCCCCACATCCCGCCTAAATGGCAGGTTCTTTATCTCCCTCTCCTCTCCCTCTCTCTCTCCTCCTTCTCCCACACATTGTGGGTTGCACTCACGATACACTTAGAAGCCATCATTTGCATTTTTTGTCTGTCCTTAATGCTCAGTTCTATGTTAGCATCAGAACTTTAGACATTTTGAATAGGTACTATATTAAATAAAAGGAATGAAGGAAATTTAGAAGTGCTAGTGAAAACTGAAGACTGTATATGCTATGTCAAAATTATAGAACTAGTCCAGCCTAAAATCTTCCTTTTCTTTAAGGTCCTGTGTAGGTCATATTGAATGGCCCATTCCATCAGATAGAACTCTTCTTTGCAAGTAATTGAAAACCAAAGTGAGAGGCTTAAATCATAAAAAGGAAGTTTTTTAACTTTCATAACTGAACAATCTAAAGTATGGCTGACCAGTCTTATTTTTCCAAAAGTTCAAGCGAATCAACAAAAATTGGGATTTTCTCCACATCTTTATTTTGCCTCCTTACTACTGATGTCATTCTTTATTTGTGAGCATGACATACCTTTAACCCCTAGTATCTTCCAACTCTCCTTTCATGAAAAAAATAATAATACCATAGTTGTAGTTCTTGTCCTAAGCCAGAAGACAGAGAATGCCTTCGGAAGTATCCGAATGAGACAAGGATACCAAGTTCTCTCATTGGCCCAATCAGTCACGTGTTTATACTTCAGTCAACCGGGTTGCAACTATCTAAAGACCCCTAGCTGTATTCATCAATATCAAACATGGAGTTGGGGGTGGAGTTAGTTCTGTCAAGTTGCAGAGTTGGAACTGGGGAGGAAAGAATTTTCTGACAAAGGAGCTATGCTAACATCGGGAAGCAAACAAACAATAGTCATTGTACTAAACAAGGGACCAACAAGGAAGTTTTGTCTACAGTCATATGATTCAGGAGCCAAAATGCAAACAGTGCTGCTCCCTAAGCTAACTACAGTGCTGCTCCCTAAGCCAAGGAAGCTGGCTATATTGTCGCTCAACATTTCTGGGTCTCAGATTTTTTTATTGTTTGAATATGAAAATGATTCCAGTCCTCTTGTTATTGAAGAAGTAAATGAGAGAATATCTCCATATTGTCTTGGGCAATAAGAAAAACACTTGGGTTGGATATTTGGTAAGGACCATGCAAGAATATACATACCCCTGTCTGAAGTGTTTCAATTTAATGTTTGACTTCTGAAGCTAATAGCTGTACAAAATAAAATTTTGGCTGGACTGTAAATAATAAAATTCAGGATCATAGAGTTGATGATAATAAAAGTACTAATTACTAAAGTCTATAAAGTGTTTCTACAAACCAGACACTTCTAGGGTTTTGCATATATTAATTAGGTCTCCAAGAAATCTTATTAGTTAAGCATCAATTATTACTCCCATTGTGCAGAGAAAGAAACAAAGTCACAGAGAAGTTAAATCACTTGCTTAGTATCTCCCAGCTAGCAAATGATAGAACTGGGATTCAAATATAGAACCTCTAGAACCTGAATTCTCTTGTCTTGAGCTCAACCCATAGTTCTCACTATATTGTTCAGAGCCAAGTGTTGAGATCTACCACTCTGAAGAGCAAGCTCACCTACCAGCTTTATGGACTTATACATATATATGTATATATTTAATGCAAACTATGTTAATGAAGCCATCAGTCTTGAAAATAAATAACTTAGTGTAAGTATTTATTATATTGGTACTTTTTCTTGTGACAGTTGCTTCTTTTAGTTTGGACCTGTGGTTATGTGAACACATTCCAAAGAAAAAGCATGTCATTTGTGGAATTACAGCTCATAGAGTTTGGCACCAAAAGACTAGAATTACAAGCACCCCTGAATCAATTACCAGCTACAACTGCTTAGCGTTTCTCTTTTTCTCATTTGTAAGTAAACGGGTTGGCTACACCAGAGAGTGCATGATCAAAGTCAGAGGGTGCTTCTGAATGTCCTATGAGAGCTGTCAAGCTGTGTAGATCCTAGACATTCATTAATTTTCTTATTAATAATACTCCCAGAGACCGTTTATGCTACCAGTGAATTCCATTCCAGAGAAACAGTAGCTAACACTTACTTGGCTTTCCATAGGATTTCATGCCTTTACATTTCCTTGGAGCTTGGCCTTCTAAGTGACCTAATTTTCTTTGATGGAACTGTCTGTCTTTGCAGTCCACATGAGGTAATGGGCTTCCTACTCCAGGGGTGCCCTATGGCAGCATAAACCAATCCTTTAAGGAGCTGTTTGAAGGAAAGTGTTCCTCTATATAAGTACACATTGAATAGCCATTTAGGACCAGATTCCTATTTAGCAATTCTGTTAGATTTGTATTTGCATAAATATTTCATTTCCTTCAAACCACATGCTGTTCACCAGTTCCAACAGATTCTTGAATAATACCATTCCATTCAGCATCATTTAGCTGTTCTCATTTTGCCACATCCCAAAGATTTGCAACTTAGGATCTTTGCATGTCTCTGTTGCAGTAGGGATAGATGTGGTGTGTGAATGTGCTTTATGGTGGAAAGGACCCTTTCTCAGTCTTAGTCCCCAACTTGTACCTCCATGGGAGGTCCTGAATTGGAATAAGTGAGTTTGAAAATGGATGAATAAATAGGAATCACTGTTTTGTATTAGAAGAGCTTTGGGTCTTTATTTACAAGTTAGAAGATATTTTTATGGTCAACAGCAGGCCACAAGATCTTATTTCTATCAATTAGACTATGGTCAAACTGGTTCCACTGAAAGTCCATTTCCAAGAATCTATAGATGCCCTTTTGTGAAAATTGGTGGCTGTGTTCTGTGGTGGAGAGTTGAGTGGAGTTTTGTTTGCCCATTCATTTATGGTTTTAACCACCTACTATCTATTTTCATTCTGAGTAAAGAAGTCCCCATTGCCAAGGCTCTGACTCAGCGGAAGAGCACGTGTCTGGCATCATGTTAGGGCCTGGACTCAGTCCCCAGCACTGTCAGTGTTCCCCACCATGAAATATCAGGTTAAGTTGAGGGCCTGGAGTCAATCCCCAGCACCGTCAGTGATCCCCATCATGGAATACTAAGTAAATTCAACTCAATTCTGTGCCAGAGCTAACAAGTGACAGCCAAATCAGTTATTAAACATAGTTTGTTAAATATTCAATTGCATAGATGTGCAATTAAACAACGTAATAAACGCAAAGGTACTAATTCCTCCACGTTCATCACTTCCTTTGCAACATTTCATCACTGTCTTTGCCCTTGAGAGTCTTTGTCTATTTTGTTATGGTGATGTACTGTAGAAGAGTGTTCTACTCTGCCTCTATTTCTGCCTTGGCGTGTAAAACATGTGCTCTAGCTCTTTGTTTAATCTCCCCGCCCCAATTTTGGTAAACCAAAATTCAAATTCAGTAGGAAAAGATTCCTGCTGTTCTGGCTCTGGTCACATGGTAGGGTGGGTTGATAGGAGGAGAGAGACCGGCTAGTCCCCTCAAGGACTGCAAGGGTTGGCCTTATTCCAGCAAGGCTAATTAGGGGCTAGAATCAGAAGAGCTGATTGACTAAAATCAAAGGACCGGATTGACTGAAATAAAGCCCAGACATGTTGTAACCTGATCGTTTCCAGCACTGTATCCATGAAGGTCGTCAGAAGAATGTGATGTTTGAGAAAAAACCTTCATGGAAGAAGATTCAGTGGTACCTTTACCCCTGCTCTCATGGACTCTGATGTCCTGGAAATGACACCTTCTTTCTGGAGGCCTGGAGGCCCTCTGCCTCACAGGCTAAGGGAAGCCTCCAGTATGTGCCAAGATTTGATGTTTTCCCCACGTGATCAATTATCTAGCTTGTTAATCTCCAAGACTTAATACGCTGTGCTTTGTGATTCACCTCTTTTTGCTTAATTGTCAGTTTGGGGAGTTGCTTAATTTCTGGGAGTATGAATTTCCCCATCTGGTATTGGCTTGGCCCTGGAAAGTGAAGTTAGAAAGACTCAGGCTGCATGCCTGGAAAGGCTGTACCCGTGCAGTTTAAATTGGGGATGATGGAGTTGCACTAGCAAGACTCAAATCCATGTTTTGTGTTTTCTTACTGAAGCATGGAGTCAATTATTTAAACCTTTAGCATTGCTTATTTATGTATTTGTTTATTTATTTATTGAATCACCATGAGATACACAGTTACAAAGCTGTTCACGTTTGGGTTTAGTCACACAATGTTCCAACACCCATCCCTTCACTGGTGTACATATACTTCCCACCACTAATGTCCCCAGTTCCCTCTCACGCCCATAGAGGCAGACCTTTCTCTCTCTCTTTCTCTCTCTCTTTCTCTCTCTCCTTCACTTCTTTTGGTAAATCTTTGGTATTAATTGCTAGTAATAAAACCAGAAGCTGGCCACATGCAAGGTAAACACCATATTTCTATACTATCTGTCATTTCCTCCACTTAAAAAGAAAATATTCCAGGCAGGATCAATAGTACAGTGAGTAGGGCATTTGCCTTGCGTGTTGCCAACTCAGGTTAAATCTTTGGCATTTTTCTAATAAGAGCTGTTGAATTTTTTTCTGTATCAGTGAACCATCTGTATGTTGTTATTGTTGTTATTATTATTATTACTCTATTTTGTTTTTCAGGGGTCACAGCATCTAACCATGCTCATGGACCACTCCTAGCTTTGTACTTGGGTATCACTTCGTCAGTGCTTGGGGGACCTCTTTAGGCTTGGAGATTGTGGGCCGCCTCCATGGGAAGCTTGCATTCAGCCCATTAAACAATCTCTCCATATCATACCCCAACTGTACTTCTTCATTAGAGAAGTGTCTATTCAAATCATTTAACCATTCTAAAATTAGGCTGCTTGGGGTTTTGTGTTATTAAGTTGCATAAGTTCTTTATATACTTTGCATATTTGTGCATATCGGACACGTGAAACACAAATTTCTTCTCACAAATGGTAGTTTGCCCTTTAAAACTCTTTGTGGATTTTTTCTTTTCTGTCTAAATCATGTTTCATCCATGTAGTCCTATTTGCTTATTTATTTTTATTTTGCTTGTCATTGGAACTGACTCTCCAAAACTCAACTCTGAGATCTAAGTCTAGGAGAAGATAACCTGTATTTTCTTCCATGCATTTTATGGTTTGGGATCTAATATCCACATTTTTTTTATTTTGAATTAATTTCTATGTATGATGTTAAGGAGTGATCCAGTTTTTTTTTTTTTGCTTGTGGCTGCACAGTTGTTCCAACACTATTTGTTGAAGAAGTTTTACTTTTTTTCCATTGTATGTCTTGGCTATCCTGCCCCTGGAGGTGTTGCAGGTGTGGCTGCGATGCCCAGCTGCATCAGCAGGTGGCAGACAGGAGATAGGATTAATCTCATCCAGGGCTCTGCCCCGTGGGCCCTGGTTGGTTGATAGTCTGACATAGAAAGGGACTGGGCCCCCTGGGATAAACCCAGAGCCACGGCAGAGACTGGCAAGCTACGCATGGTGTATTCAATATGCCAAAAACAGTAACAATAATGGACCTCATTCCCAACGAATGGAGATGTTACTGGCACCCACTTGAGCAAATCAATGAACAATGGGAAGACAAGTGACAAGTGACAAGTGACAAGTGTCTTGGCTCCTTTCTCATATATTGGTGTTTGTATATGAGTGGGGTGACTTCTGGGCTATTGATTTTATTCCATTGGAATTAATGCCTGTTTATATTCTAAAAATATCTTATTACTTTGATCACTACTGCTTTTTTTTAAATATAGTTTTAAGTTAAGGGGTGTGATATCTTCATTTTTCTTTTTAGGAATTTTTGGGTATTTTGGATCTTTTGTAGTTTCATAAAATTTTAGAATTGCTCATTCTATTTTTTGCACAATATTCTTGGTATTATGATTGGGATTGTATTGAATCTTTAAAGAGTTTTAATAAATATGGGTATCTTATGAATGTCTGACCCATGAATAAAAGATAAGATATCCATTTATTTTTAAAACACAAAAAACAAAGTGACATAGTTTTTAGTGAATAGGTTTTTCTACTTTCTTGTTCAGTAAATTACCATTTTTTCTTGCAATTAAATATAGGATTGCTTTCTTATTTCCTTTTCTCTAAGTCAGTGGTGCATACGAAAATACAGCAGATACCATGCATAATGATTTTTGGTCTGCCACTTTTTATTATTTCTAGTAATTTTTTTGGTGGAGTCACTGAGATTTTCTATGAATACTATTGTATTATCTGAAAATCATGTTAATTTCACTTCTTTGTGAATTTGGATTCTTGTAATATATTTTTTCTTGCCTAATTGCTCTGACTGGAACTTCCAAAATATGTTGAAAAATAGTAATAAGAGTAGATATCCTTATCCTGTTCCATATCTTAGGGGAAAACCTTTGAAAATGTCACCATTAGTTTCATGCTAACTATGAGTTAGTTTGAGTGGTCGATATTAGTCTGAGGTATATTCATTCTATTCCCAATTTATTGAGATATTTAATTTTTAATGAGTACTGAATCTTGTCAAATGCTTTTTCAGCACTGATAAGATATTGTAATTTTTATCTTACTTTTTGTTTACTTGTATATTTGAACCATTCTTACATCCCTGGAATAAATCCCACATGGTAATAGTGAATGGTTGGTTATCTTGTTGTATTGCTAGATTCAATTGACCAAGGTTTCAGTTGGGAATTTTTGCATCTATGCTCATCAGAGATAGCAATCTGACATTTTCTTTCAGTGTGGTTCATTTATCTGGAACATGAATTTTATCTGGTTCATTTTAGAGAATGTGTTTGGGAGTGTTTCTACCCACATTGATTTTTCTGAAGTGTTTGAGCATGATAGATAGTAGATCTTTCAGAAAAAAAAATTTTAACTGGTGAAGTCATTTGGTCTTAGACTTTTGCTATTAGGAAAATACTCATTACTGCTTCAACTCATGTACTTGTGATTAGTCTCTTTAAACTATGTATTTCTTCTTTGTTCAGTCTGGGAAGTTCTATGTTTGTCTATTTTTTCTATGTCATCCAATTTGATTGTATATAGTTGTTCTTAATAGTGTCTCTGATAGTTTGTATTTATGCAGTAACTGCTATTTTATGTCTGATTCTTTCTACCAGGGTTTCCTATCTTTTTGAAAAGGTATTCATATACTTTTAAATTACCATCTCTTGGTTTCAATGATCTTTGGTATCAACTTTTTTGTTTTATATGTTCATTCTCTTCAAGTTGTTTAACATGTAGGGTTATTTAGGTTAGGTTATTTATTTGTGAACTTTCCTCTTAATACCACTTCTGCTGGAGTCTATAGAGTCTGATAGCCAGTCTCTTCATTTTAATTATTTTCCAAGTAATTTTTTATTTCTCCTTTTATTTCTTTATTGACCAACAAGTTATTCAGGAGTCTGTGTTTAGGTTCAGGTTTAGGCTGAGGTTTTCTTATAATTATTAATTTCTGTTTTCATAACTTTGTGATCAAAAGAGACTGCATAAAATTTTAGTTTTCACATATTTATTGAGGTTAAAAACTGGCATACCCCTTCACAAGAAAAAAACAGCCAACCCCATCAAAAAATGGGGGAGAAGAAATGAACAGAAGCTTCCAAAAAAAAGAAAAACGAATGGCCAAAAGGCATATGAAAAAGTGTTCTTCATCTTTAATCATCAGGGAGATGCAAATCAAAACAACAATGAGGTACCATCTCACACCACAGAGACTGGCACACATCCAAAACAGCAAGAACAACCGGTGCTGGCGTGGATGTGGGGAAAAAGGACTCTCATCCACTGTTGGTGGGAGTGCCGACTGGTCCAGCCCTTTTGGAAAACAATATGGGCATTCCTCCGAAAACTAGATATTGAGCTCCCATTTGATCCAGCAATAGCACTCCTAGGAATATACCCGAGAGACCGAAAAACACATAGCAGAAACACTATCTGTACTTCTTTATTCATCTCTGCGCTATTCACTATAGCTAGAATCTGGAAACAACCTAAATGCCCGAGAACAGAGGACTGGCTAAAGAAACTGTGGTTCATCTACACTATGGAATACTATGCGGCTGTCAGAAAAGATGAAATTATGAAATTTACCTGCAAATGGATGGATATGGAGACTATCATGCTGAGTGAAATTAGTCAGAAGGAAAAGGACAGATATAGAATGACTGCATTCATTATTAGGACATAGATACCAGTGTTTTACTAAATGTGGGAAATGGTAATGGCAGATTAAAACTCACCATTGAATATACACAAAGAGACTTAAGTGATAAACTTTAAATATCTGCAGGGCTAGCCACAATGTGTAAAATAAGAGGGAGAGAGATGCAGAGACAGAGAGAGAGACAGAGAGAGAAAGAGAGGAAACTGGGGTACCTGCTATTACGGCAGCATGAGGGTGGGGAGGGGGTGGGGTACATTGGTGGTGGAAATGGGGCACTGGTGGAGGGATGGGTGCTGGTATACTGTATTACCAAGAACCAATTATGAACACCTTTGTAATTGTATGTTTCACGGTGGTATAATAAAAAATTTAAAAAATTGGCATACCTGAATCTATGCAAATTATTCCTTTTTTAAGTGTTTGGGTAATACTCAGTGCTGCTCAGGGCATACTCCTAAATTTGCACTCCAGCATCACTCCTGGAGGGGTTCAGGAGACCATATGGGATACTGGGTATCGAACCTCAGTCGATAAGACAAGCACCCTACCTACTGTACTATTGCTCTCACCCCCTATGCACATTATTTTTAACTTTGAGATATCAGTCTAATTCTTGGTAATATAAATAATATGGCCTATCATTTACTATTATTAGAAAACAGAATTCTCATTTAACTTATGCAAGTAACTCTATCATTACGAGAAATAAGAGTAGTCAATAAAACTCTCCAAAATCTGGAGAGATCAGGTAGGAAGAAAGAAAACAGATTTTCATTGCTGTTTATAAAATCATTTAATTTACTAAACCTCTAGGGTATGAAGAAAGGAGAAGGAATTTCTTATATTCAGAAAATGGACTATCAAAGAACTAAGAATGTCCCACACATAAAGGTCAAAAATGATAATCATTGCTCATTGGTTAGTTCAATACCGTGTGATTGATTCTTATTCTACTTTATCTTGGGTTAGCAGTTTTATGAAGTCAAGAGATTTCCCATAAGTTCTGGAAATCTTACTCAGTCCAGTGGTAGATCCTGAAATTATGTGGCAAATCATCAAGAAGTCTGAACTTTGAGTACTTGTAGACCTTCCCTGGTTCCTGAGATAGACCCTCTTACTTTTGATGAAGCTTTTTGGTTTGTAGCTGGTTGAAGGAGCTTTAAGGAAAACATCAAGGTAAAACAACTGTCTGTAACTGAGAAAAGGCTTAAAATGACCATGCTTAAATATCTGATGAGAGTCCATTATAACGATCACTATCACGATCTTCCCGTTGATCATCTATTAGCTAGAGCGGGCACCAGTAGTATCTCCATATGTCCTGTCTCATGCCAGTAGAGCCAGGGGCATCGGCTTGCTACAGGAACATAAAGAGCCTCTAACCATTATATTAGGTCATGGGAATGACCTAATGTAATTATTACTGGAATTTGGCATATCAAATACAACACGAGAAGCTTGCCAGGCATGCCGAGCGGGAGGCAAACTCTTTTAAACACCTCCAAATAAAGCATTTATTGATGAACCGCGCGGCCACAAGTGGCCGCGAGCCGGGCTGTGATGGGCTGGTCTGCTGGGTGGAGTTCTGACGAGAGGGAAGTTCAAATGTGGAAAATGGTGGCGCCCGTGGAGTGAGAGGGGGTGGTCTGGCTTGTTGTGAGGCTCTGCTGAGGTGGTGGGCCAGGGCTAGAACCCGCCATGCCTCCCGACTGCCTCATGAACGGCTGTGCACAGGGAGAGCAAGGAACAGCTCTGCCCCATGTCTGAGAGACTCTGGATCAGCATACCTGGGCCAGATTGAGGAAAAAGCTGCTGCAGGGTGGGTGTCGATGATCCGGGCTGTGATGGGCTGGTCTGCTGGGTGGAATTCTGACGAGAGGGAAGTCCAAATGTGGAAAATGGCTGTGCCCGTGGAGTGAGGGTGGTGGTCTGGCTTGTTGTGAGGCTCTGCCGAGGTGGTGAGCCAGGGCTAGAACCCGCCATGCCTCCCGACTGCCTCATGAACGGCTGTGCACAGGGAGAGCAAGGAACAGCTCTGCCCCATGTCTGAGAGACTCTGGACCAGCATATCTGGGCGGATTGAGGAAAAAGCTGCTGCAGGGTGGGTGTCGATGATCCAGGCTGTGATGGGCTGGTCTGCTGGGTGGAGTTCTGATGAGAGGGAAGTCCAAATGTGGAAAATGGCGGCACCCGTGGAGTGAGGGTGGTGGTCCGCTTGTAGTGAGGCTCTGCCGAGGTGTGGGCCAGGGCTAGAACCTGCCATGCCTCCCGACTGCCTCATGAACGGCTGGGCACAGGGAGAGCAAGGAACAGCTCTGCCCCATGTGTGAGAGTCTCTGGACCAGCATACCTGGGCCGGATTGAGGAAAAAGCTGCTGCAGGGTGGGTGTCGATGATCTGGGCTGTGATGGGCTGGTCTGCTGGGTGGAGTTCTGATGAGAGGGGAAGTCCAAATGGAGTTCCATTATAACACAGTTGACAAAATGATTGTCTCTGTGGCATATAGGATGTTAAAATAATAACTGGAATCATGACTGAATGTTATATGAGGACATACATACGACAGAACATTGATGGATTTTTAAGAGCCCTATTTAATTTCTGAACTAGTCATTAATAGCATAAAAATATAACCTAAGGCAAGGTTAAGTATCTCTTCTAATCCGACAATACTTCCTATGCAATTTAGCACATCAAATCAAATTAGTTTAACCTCTCTCTCTCTCTCTCTCTCTCTCTCTCCTCTTGTCTTTAATTATTTTTTACAAGATGAGAGAACAAATCCTTTGAGATCTTGTAGGGGTGCTCTGGAAAATATCAAACTTACTTTGAGATCAAGAAGGCTACATCTAGAATTTGATTTGGGGAAAATGAAAAAAATGTCAGAAGGTCCTAACTTAATTAAATAGGAGCAGATATTTTTAGAAAATACTTGGTTCTCTTAAATTATTGAAGACATAATAAAATAATATAAGACATAGGAATTTTTCTTATAAGGAACAGAATATTTCTTTCCCAGTGAATTATTAAAAAAGGTAAATCACTATCACTATCACTATCTTCCCATTCATCATCTGTTTGCGGGCACCAGTAATATCTCCATATGTCCTGTCTCATGCTAGTAGAGCCCATGGGCATCTGCTTGCTCCAGTAACATAAAGAGCCTCAGACAATTAATAGTAGGTCATGGGGATGACCTAATATAATTGTTACTGGTATTTGGCATATCAAATACGACATGGGCAGTTTGCCAGGCTTGCCGTGCGGGTGGCATACTCTTGTAGTCACCTCTAAATACAGCATTTATTGATGACCCCCCGCAGTCGCTTGTGGCAGTGCGAGCCAGGCTGTGATAGGCTCGTCTGCTGCTGGGTGCAGTTCTGACTAGAGAGAAGTCTGAGGTGGAAGATGGCGTCCCTCATGGAGTGAAATCCATTTTAATCTTTTATTAAGAACTGACTAATAATACAAGGAAGTATCCTTTTTAGGGGAGCAAATAGCCAATAATTTTGTGCTGGTCCACTAGTGATTCTAAAACTCATATGAAGAGCTTATAACTATCCATTTAATTGTAGGCAGTTTCATATAAGACTTAAACTTTGACTTAAAGTAACAAAAGATAGATTGTCAAGAGAAAAGATAGGCTTTTATTCACATTTATAGTGAGAGTTCACAGAAAATATGACTCAAAGAGGCAGTTAGAAATATAGGGCTGTGGGACTAATATTAGTCAGGGTTCTCTAAGGAAACAGTTGGTAAGATTCGAAAAGAAGTTTATGAGGTATTGGGTCACATGATGGTGGAGACTGAGAGGTCTTATGACTTTTCTGCAAGCTGAGACCAGGAAAACCAGGGGTGACATCAGTCTGAGTCCTAAGACTTGCCAAACAGAGGAGCTGATGGTGTCAGCCTCAGTTTGAGGGCAAAGTTGCAAATGTTCTTTTGGCTTTTGTTCTGTTCAGGCTCTCAAATAAGTTGGATGAACCTCACTCACATAGCAAAGGCAACCTGCTTTGCTTAGTCTGTGGATTCAAAGGATAATCTCACTGGAAAACAACTTTCAGTGAATATAACCAGAAATAATTTTTTACCCTTTTGGGTCACACCTGTCAATGCTCAGGGGGTTACTCCTGGCTCTGCTCTCAGGAATTACTCCTGGCAGTGCTCAGGTGGGAACATTTGCGATGCCAGAGATCAACTCCAGGTCAGCCGTGTGCAAGGCAAATGCTCTACCTGCTGTGCTATCTCACTGGCCCCCTAGAAATAATTTTTAATAGAAGGTTTGTGAACCCCATCACTCAGTCAACTTGATATCAATTTAATGATCACAGGACTTTCGTACTTACATATTATTAGAGGAAGGAGGGAGAGAAAGGTTCTTAGGGGAAAACAAGAGACTTTGGAGAAAGACAAATAGAAGGTAAGATATTTTGTGGCAATGTCTCTCTAAGTGATTTCTACTCTTAAAGCCAGCTTCTCTTGTGATAGGACTTGGTCTTTTTGAGTTGCGATATTCTCAGAGTGCATTTTGAGAGCTTAATTCTTTGGGAGGTTTTACTTTGAAGCAAATAGAAGTTCAAAAGAAAAGGCTCCAGCATTGTCATATATTGTGGATCCCTTCACCCTACATTTTGCTCTATTTATCCTTACATGACAACCCAGCAAAGATTCTTTTCCTCCAGTCATTCTGCAGATTGGCAAACTGGGGCTTGGCAGCCTTAAACAAGTTACACAATGTCACAGAACTAAGGAGAGAGAGCTGGAAGTCAATATTTTGCCCAAGGTATTCTGAGCTTTGTCTTTGAGAATAGGTCTATAATGGAACTCTAGGACCAATACAATGCCTTTTCTGAGGCTGTTCAGTTATAATTAAGAAACTTTTAAAAAATATTTAATTAAGAACCTTTTAAAAAGAACCTTCAATAATTAAGAACCTTTTAAAAAAGGGGTTTTGTATATAGAAGCAAACAAACAAGCAAGCTTACATGGCCAGAGAGACAACACAGTGGATAGAGCTCTTGCCTTGCATATGGTTAACCTGTCTTTGATCCCCAGTATCCATATGGTCTCCCAAGCGCCACCAGGAATAATCCTTGAGTGCAGAGCCAGGAGTAACACCTGAGCATCAATTAGTTTGACCCCCAAACAAAAATAAAACAAACAAACAACGAACAAAAAACCAAGCATGCAAATGGACGGTGGAGAATGTAATATGTGCAAGAATTTTTTCTCTTTATCTAAAATGGTCAATAAAGGAAGTTTCCAGTTGTTGAACTTGTGCCTAATTACACTACATGTTTTCTATGTTTTTCCCCCACCTGACCGAATACCCCCTCTTTATAATCTTTTCACTTTGGAAGCAAAGTTCCAAACATAAGAAGCATCACTATTTAAGTGATGTGGGATCTTTGTCAAGTTATTCAATATCTCTGAGGTTTACTTTCCTTATCTATGAAGTGCAGAAACATACAGGGTTGTTGTGAATGAAATAAAAATCATTCACTCAAAGCATGTACTTTATTTTTTTATGTTCTCTTTGTCCTTGGACTCAGAGCCAAGAAAAAAGAGGTACACAGTGATGACGATAACAATAACAGTTATTTACACAAAAATCAACAATAATAATGTGCTTATTAGGATTAACAAATTAGTAATTACTACCAAAAATATTAATGAATACTAACATTTTTACAGCCTCTAGTGCCCCAAATATCCACCTCTCCACCAAAACATGGACATGACAATGATTAGAAAAAAGACATAGATTTGCCTTAGCTGACTTTGAAGCGGTTGTCAATTCTCCATGTGACTTTCACTTCTAGGGGACCAAAAAAAAAACCCCTCTGGATAAGACTATTTTCCTACTTTAAACGGGGATTGGTTCTCTGCTGTATAATTTCTGAATCTTTTATGTCTAATCCAGTAATACCTTAAGAGCTCACTACTGTATTCATTTCTCTCCATCTCTAAGGTCTCTCCAGTTTATTCTATCACTATCATCCACCACCCAACAATTCCTTCTTGGAAGCACTGTCTCTGAGTGCTTTGTCTTTCTCATACCACACTTGCTTTCTGTGTTCAAATGGATTGGTTTTGGCTGTGCACAATTGTTGGGGACCACTGGGGTCTCAAAAAAACCGGAAATAAGTTTTCTTCTACCTCCAAAACCAGTGGGAAATGGATGAAAACTCAGGAATCCGGTGCAGTATAGGGGCCGGAGCGATAGCCCAGCCGGGTAGGGCTTTTGCCTTGCACATGGCCGCCGGCCCGGTTTTGATTCCCAACATCCCATATGGTCCCCCCGAGCACTGCCAGGAGTAATTCCTGAGTGCAGAGCCAGGAGAAGCCTCTGAGCATTGCCTGGTGTGACCCAAAAAGCAAATAGATAGATAGATAGATAGATAGATAGATAGATAGATAGATAGATAGATAGATAGATAGATAGATAGATAGATAGATAGATAGATAGATAGATAGATAGATAGATAGAGAGATAGATAGATAGAGAGATAGAGATAGAGAGATAGAGAGATAGAGAGATAGAGAGATAGAGAGATAGAGAGATAGAGAGATAGATAGATAGATAGATAGATAGATAGATAGATAGATAGATAGATAGATAGATAGATAGATAGATAGATAGATAGATAGATAGATAGATAGATAGATAGATAGATAGATAGATAGATAGATAGATAGATAGATTGATTGATAGATTGATAGATAGATTGATAGGTAGGTAGGTAGGTAGGTAGGTAGGTAGGTAGGTAGGTAGGTAGGTAGGTAGGTAGGTAGGTAGGTAGGTAGGTAGGTAGATAGATAGATAGATAGATAGATAGATAGATAGATAGATAGATAGATAGATAGATAGATAGATAGATAGATAGATAGATAGATAGATAGAAAGAAAGAAAGAAAGAAAGAAAGAAAGAAAGAAAGAAAGAAAGAAAGAAAGAAAGAAAGAAAGAAAGAAAGAAAGAAAGAAAGAAAGAAAGAAAGAAAGAAAGAAAGAAAGAAAAGAAAGAAAGAAAGAAAACTTACTATCATAGGTTGTGATTTACAATCCAAGAACAGGAAAAACACTCAAAACTCTGGGTCCTGGCTGGACCCTGGCCATATGTAGGCCAAGATGGCTGCCACTACGTGTTGAAGCCCAACAGAGAATGGAGAGGACGGAGAGAAGCAGATGCCAAGGGAAGCCAAAATAGCAAAAGGCCCTTCTTCTTTTCCTAGCTTCTTTTATAGACAGACGCCTGCCAAAATCTTCCAGCCCAGCCGATCGTGGGTTGGCCTATCTAGAGACATAGCCATGTAAATGACCCTTTCGAAATGTAGATCTTTAGGTAGGCCTTTGGCTCAAGCTTCACAAAAGCCAGAGCTGATTTCCAGAGGCAAAATCTCCCTAGCAGAGAGAGGAGGGGCTGCATCTCTGAACCAGAAAGCAGTTAAGAATGGAATTTGTAGGGAATGACATTAATATCTTTATCATGAATATATAGCTAGCAGATTCCAGACTTTGGATCCCGCTAAGGTCCAAAATCCATCAGAATAATTCACTTTGGCATGACCTTTAGAGTCAGAGACACGTTAGTTTGTCCGGAGGTGCACTGGCATGTCTCTGAACTAGGAGAATCGATTACATTATGGTTGATCCAATGTGGCCAAGTACTCTTGGGATATCTACATGTATGTCCCACTGGGGACTTGTGGAAACAGAATATTGATCTGTTTTATGATAAAAATATTTATGCCGTATAAATTATGAAATCAGTCCAATACTGCCCGAACTCCATTGTGTCTGCTCTGAGAGATTCCCCAAAGGCAGTGACCAGCTCTCCACATTACGTGTAGCTGGAGGCTATGGCTCATTGGGCGTGTAACCCAACACACAATAGCAAATTCAAAATGACATGGCTTCAATATGACAAAAAGGTAGCTTCTCATATGAAAATCTAGGTAGTCCACTGTATTCTCATTTAAATGTATAAATTTTTAAAGACTGGCAGTACCAAGTGTTAACAAAAATGTGGACTAATTCATTCACTCATTCACTTCTCATAGGAATATTCTATCCAATTTAGAAAATTGGCTGTTTCTCACCTTATTAAACATATATCTACCCATGTTATCTAGCCAGTCTACTCCAAGATATTCACTCTGTAGAATGAATCATATGTCTAAATGAAGACTTGCATATAAATGTTCACAACAGTTTTGTTCACAGTAGGAAAAAATTATATCCATCAGCTTGAATAAACAATCTGTGGTACATTCAAACAATAGAATATTATTGTCATAAGAAGAAATGAATTGTTAACACAACGTGGATTAATCTGGTCCAGAGAGACAGAACAGGAATAGGGTGATTGCCTTGCATGTGGTCAGCACAGGTTTGATCTCTGGATCTCTCAGCTGTACTGAGTGATCCCTGAATGTAGAACCCTGATCACTGCCAAGTGACTCCCAAACACATCACTGGAACATGTTTATTGTCATGGACATAAAAGAAAATAAAAAAGAAAGCTTGCTTTTTACTTTCTCTGCTGACCAATATTGTTCAGCTGGAGGCTTAGCTGGGAACCTCACTAATAGGTACAAAGATGTTTATAAAGGTCTGTCTTGGTTAATCAAAGACAAGAATTTGTCTCTTGGGCAGGGGGTATCTTTTATTTAAACAACAAGCCTCTGGCTAGCTTTTTATTTTTTGGGGGGTTGGTAAAAGGTTATTGTTGTTGTTCCCTAATCCTAGAAAATTTATCTTAGTTTTAGGCGGCACAAAGTTGCACACCATTTTGATTAGTTCATTAAATCATAAAAAAATCTTTTGGGGGTGATAGTGATGCGATATATTTTAGTTGTATTGGCAGCAACACATTATATACAATCAAAACATGGAACCGAATTGAACACACTTCTAATGGACACACTCAAGAGGCTTCAGAGGTATGTGAGATGATATAGAGGGTCCCCAGGACAGCTCAGTGGCTTAGGATGCTGTGTTTTCAATCCCCAAATCCTGGGGGGCTCCCACAAGCAGCAAGCCCGGTCCAGCAGCCCTGCTCTCTGTGGTGCTCAAAAATCTCCACTGTCAGCTCTCTCCACTCTCCACTCTGCAAGTGTGAAGACCACAGCTGGAAGAGCTTGACCTTAGTAAGTGACACAAAAGGCGCGCAAGCATGGTGACCTGGGAGTGTGAGTCCTGTGAGGACCTTATGTGCCCTCCCGTGACATCTGCTGAGCCCCACAACCTGTGGGAGTTCCCAGGGGCTGGAGTGAGGCAGGAATATGTGCATGCTCCACAGTGAACAGAGCGCAAAGCTCCAGCAAGCCCTGCCATCAAGTGTATGAGCACTGCAACCTGTGGGGCAAGCCCCAGTGAGCACCACAGTGAAAACATGTGAGGAACACAGCTAGGGGCCACCCCGCACCCAAACAACAATAACAACAACACCAACAAAGGAAAGGCAGAGGTGAGAGTTAAATAAAACCTCAGTAAATAAAAAATTCGGTGCATCAGTAAATGCAAAACCTGAGAGTGCCCGGACTGGCAGAGCCAGGTAAACTACCAGTGTCGTATTTGATCACTTGATCACTTGATCACTTGAATCCCGTTATTCATTGATTTGTTCAAGCGGCGCCAGTAACATTTCCATTGGACCCGATCATGTGCCAATGTAGCCCAATGGCATCTGGTTGATTCAGGAATATGAACAGACTCAAACCGTTCCTTCAGGGTCTTGACAAGGAAGTCTGACCATCTTGTAGGTGGGCGGCCACGTGATCTTTTGACATCCCGTGTGATCCAGTCCGTAACAGCTCTAGTCCAGCGGTCATCTGCAAATCGCATTACATGTCCAGCCCATCAGATTTTTTGATGACTTGGCAAACGAGACAGTGTCCCTGATTCTGGAATAGCGACGAAGGTCAGAACTCCGGATTCCTTCTTTCACTTGAGTGAGAAGTGATATTCCCAGAATAGCTCTTTTGATTCCTCTCTGTGAGACCCAAATAGCATTCTCATCCTGCTTTCCGTAGGGCCCAGGTCTCTGAGGCATATGTTAAAGCAGGGAGAACGGTGGAGTCGGGTAGGGCATTTGCCTTGCACGCTGCCAGCCCATGCCAGCCCGGGTTCGATCCCCCGGCATCCCATATGGTCCCCCAGCACTGCCAGGAGTAATTCCTGAGTGCAGAGCCAGGTGTAACCCCTGAGCATCACTGGGTGTGACCCAAAAAGCAAAAAAAAAAAAAAAAAGAGATGTGCCCAGAGCCGGAGGTTCTTTGTCCTTTTAGCTATTTCTTCGATGCCTTTGAAGGCATTCCATGCCGCTCTCTTCCTCCCTGCGTAGCTCAGGTTTTAGGTTGTTCATCATGTTGACTTCTCGACCTAGGTACACATACCTGCTGCATTCAGAGATGTTTGTTCCATTGAGAGTGAATGGGGCCTCTGGAACTAGTTCATTTTTCATAAACGTAGTTTTCTTTAGATTCAGCTGTAGACCTATCTTTCCACATTCTCGGTCGAAGTCAGCCAGCATTTGTGCCGCTTGGCTAATGTTTGGTGTTATTAGAACAATGTCATCAGCGAAGTGGAGGTGGTGTAGTTGCCGACCATCTTTCTTCACTACCATTCCTCCTCATTCTAATTGTCGCATGGTGTTCTCGAGGGTGGCGCTGAAGAGTTTTGGTGAAATGGTATCACCCTGCCGAACCCCTCTTTTGACATCAATGATCACTTCCTTATAGAATGGTGAGATCCTGGTGGTGAATCCGTAATTCAGCTCACGAAGGATCTTGATTTATTGGGTTTGAACACCCTGTTTGGCTAGGGCTTCGATGACCACTTCAGTCTCCACAGAGTCAAAGGCTTTCTGTAAATCAATGAACGTGAGACAGAGCGGCATCTTGTACTCCCTACAAACCTCAATGAGCTTGGTTACTGTATGGATGTGGTCGATTGTGCTGAATCCTTTCTGGGCGCCAGCTTGCTCGCATGGTTGTCCTTCATCTAGTGTTCTGCCAATCCTGTTCAGAATGACTTGTGTAAACAGCTTGTAGATGACGGACAACAAGCAGATGGGGTGATAGTTGCCAATGTTGTGAATGTCTCCCTTCTTGAACAGTAGAACTGTCCTGCTGGTTTTTCATTAGGAGGGCACCTTGCATTCAGACAGGTAGCGTGTGAAGAGCCGAGCTAGTGTATTGATGAGTACCGACGGCAGATTCTTCAGGTGATCGGGTCTGACTTTGCCTGGGCCTGGTGCTTTTCCCTTCTTTACTGACGAAATGGCGTGTCGGATTTCAGAAGGGAGAACATTGGGAATGATATCTCCATCCTGTGGAATTTGGTATGTGGGCAGGTGGATGTGGCTATCAAAGAGATCTGAGTAGAAGTCATGGATAATCTTCTCCATAGCCTTTCTGGAAGATGTGTAGATCCATCAGGGCGTCGGAGGGCAGTCATCTTGGTCTTATAGCTGGCGAAGGACAGGCGGGTGGTTTGAATGCTTTTCCCTGCTTCTGCTGCATCTTCCAGTATTTCTGCTCTTCTGTCTTTGAGGTCTTCTTTTATCGCTTCTCTGCATTGCTTAGCAAGCTTGGACGTTAGCATTTGGTCTCCTGAGGCTCGCGCCTTGCCACGTTGGTGAATGAGTTCGAGAGTTTCTGAAGACAGGTGCCCTTTTATGTCTTTCTCTCTCTCAGCATTCTTCGCACAATCATGGAGGTACAGAACCAGTCGGTTGTATTCTTCATCGATGTCATCAATGATGGTATCTTCCCATGTTGCTGCAATGGTGCCAAAGAGTTCCCAGTTGGTGGTCGTTCTGGGAGTTCTCTTCTTAAACTTTGCAGCCTTTTCTCCCGCTATGGGAAGTAGAATTTTGCACGAAGGAGACGGTGATCCGATCCTGTTTGGAATTTGGGGATGACAGCAACATCAGTCAGACAAATCCGTCAATTGAAGATGATGTGGTCAATTTCATTGTGGCACTGTCCATCAGGAGATTCCCATGTCCAACGTTTCGCTTCAGCCTTCTGGAATAGTGAGTTCCCATGAATGGTCTGGTGGACATGATGAACTCAGATAGTCTCTCACCCTGTTCGTTCCATTCTAGGCCATGGGTCCCGATATGGAGTTCTTCAGCAGATCTTCTTGGTCCTATCTTGGCATTAAAATCACTGACTATGATCTTGTAGAAGGTGTGATCATTTTTATAGAACACCTCTAGTTCCATGTAAAATTTCTCAATTTTATTTTCCTTGTATGTGGATGTTGGTGTGTAGACAATGAAGATAGAGATTGCTGGCAGTGGGCCACATTTCTTCAAGTGTAATCGTCCTATCCCGTTTGTTAGGCATTCAAATGAATCAATGTTGATAGCCATGTTCATGTTGATAAGGACACCAACGCCACCGACACCTCTTTCGTCACATGTTCCAAGGAACAATTCTTCTCCGGTGTCAAATACAGCGTGATGCGACTGATGCCTCCTCATCTTAGTCAGACCAATGATATCATACTTGATCTTTTGCGCTTTGACCATCAGATCCTCAATATATGCTTCCGATGCCAGCATACGTGCATTGAAAGTACAAACAGTCATTTTAGTCCTTTTTGTTTTGGCAGTCTAGGATGGCCATGAAATTTTATCAGGCACTGCTTGTTCACCTTTCTTACTGCTGTTGTATTAAAGGCTCTTTCGGGTCAGGAAAATAAACATTTTTGTTACTGGTTTTGGCATATCGGACAGCTTGCCAGGCTCTGCCGTGCGGGCGCTATGCTCTCATTACCTTGTGGGGCTCTCTCAGAAGGGTGGGTAGAATATTCATGGTAATTTGAGGTAAATAGCTCAGCCACACAGCAGCCGCATGCAACAGGGAAAGCTGGTTTCTGCTCTGCTGGGTGCATCTGTGTCTGTGGCTCAAGCATTCTTGGGCTTGAAATACTCTCCTCTGAAGGGCGTGTCTCTGCAGGGTGGGTCCATTTAGGCTGGGTTTCTGACAAGGAAAGAAACCCCCACACCTTGCTGGCAGCGATCTTCACCATCCACACTCACAGCTTGTAAGATCTCCACTCAAGAGATTAAGCCAGTCTCCAGCTGTTTGTTGATATGCTAAACAAACTTCATTCCCATGACCTGAAGGAATGGTTTGAGGCTCTTTGTCTTCCTGGAGCAAGCAGATGCCCTCGGGCTACACTAGCACGTGATAGGGATAAATGGAGATGTTACTGGTGCCCACTGGAGCAAATCGATGAACATCGGGGGAAGACAAGTGAGAGAAATCAAAAAATCACACTTGCAGTGCAAGGTCAGTGGAACTCCGCACAAGGTCTGGAAGCCAGGGGCCTTTTTCCTTGTTGCTCTTTTATGTGTGGCAGCGTCTTCCTTAAGGTCCACTGTGGCAGTGTCTACTTTGGAGGCTGTAGTAAGGCAGAAGCAACAAAGAGCACGAGGAACACACGCCTAGAGTCAGGCTCTTTTTGTCTGCTTTTGGGCCACAGCCAGCTGTGCTGAGGGCTTATTTCTGGCCCTGTGCTCAAGGATCACAATCCTGATGGCAT
This sequence comes from Cryptotis parvus, assembly GCA_021461705.1. NCBI lineage: Eukaryota > Metazoa > Chordata > Mammalia > Eulipotyphla > Soricidae > Cryptotis > Cryptotis parvus. The sequence goes on along the minus strand of JAJIBD010003871.1, from coordinate 11,628 downwards.
TCAGGGGGACCAAATGGGGTGCTGAGGATTGAGTCTAAGTTGATCATATGCAAGGCAAGTGCCTCATTCCAGCCCTCAGGGAGCCTCTTCAAAGAGATTCTTATAAGCCTCTCACCCAAGACGATTCTGCTTCTTTGCCATTGGCCATCATTCCCTCCTCCAGAAAGTACATAGTGCAAAGGAGATTTGGCATTGTAGCCTTTCTCCCAGAGAGTCCTCTGTCTACAGATGGTGGCTGTGGGTGGGGAGGGAGGAGGGTTGGGTGGGCAGTTAGTGGGTGGGGTGCTGGGGCGGGGGTAGGGGACATAGAAAGTGAGGGGCAATGAATAGACTTAAACGTTACCACTTTAGCTTGTTTCAGAATGTGCCTCTCATCACATTACCTTCTGTCTAAAGCTCTTTCGTGGCTTTTTGTTGCTCTTAGAATGCTTTCCAGTGCACACAATAACATATTGGGGCGGGGGTGGAAGGATGATATACAGGACTGCTAGACACAAGTTCCTAGTAACTTTGTAGCACACTGCCTTTGTGGGATGACTCAGCAACTCTCCCCAGGCACCCCTTTTGCTCTGACATTGGGTGGGAAAGTTCTCTGGGATACATGCTTAATGGTTTGCAGCATGGCAGAGTCACACCACGATAAATTCTCAGAATGGGTCTTCATTGCCCTCATTAAGCGATACAACTTACCATAAATTCCTTTATGGTCTCCGAAACCTGGCTGTTCTGCCCTGCCTACTTTTATACATTTTTCTCTTGTGTTTCAAAAGTCTAACCAGTATTGACTGCCCAGAGTACCGCTAACACACCAGCAGGGGCTTCTCTACACTGCTCCCGTGTGTGTTTTTAGCGCCTCCTCGCTCTTGGCTCTCCCGTTAGCCTCTCAGCAATCCTCCCTCTCTGTTCATCCTCAACTTCAGTCAGGTCCTTATTCATCTTGCACATACCTTTTTCTCTACAGCCCTTCTCACAGTTTGTAATTTTCTTTTATGTGGCATCGATTGCTATCTCTCACCTCCTGTCCTTTAGCTCCCTTTGAGTCTAGTCCAAACTTAACAAGGCAGAAGGACCTGAATGCGCTTTTATTGAGCGAGTGGTGAGAACATGAATGAGAGAAGGAATGCACTTTGTTTCTCAGTGTTCACTGAAGTGAGGTTGCTAAAGAGCTGTTTTGGTGTTCCACTGAGCCCCGGCTGCAAAACAGTGGCTCACTCAGCCTCTTGATTTAGTAGCATTCTCCTTTATCGTTTGTTCTCTATTACTGCCCTAAATGTTCATGTCAATCGTCATCTGTTTTTCTTCACTCAGATTTTCCCCACTGATATTGGCACGTAGGTGGTGATATTCTGATGGTGGTGGTGGTGGTGGTGGGGGTATGTGTGTGTGTGTGTGTGTGTGTGTGTGTGTGTATGTGTGTGTGTTGTTATGAGGCTGGTAAAGCTTGTAGAAATAAAAACTACTAAACAGCTCATTAATCCCAAACTCCCTACAGGAAAGATCTAATTTTTTTTTTTTAAGGCTAGGAGTGAGTCTCTTTTGCAGAAGGCCAGGAGAGCTTCTCAGCCTGCTGTAACGTGTTTCTCTTGTTCATTTAACTGGGGAGGTGGGTCTCTGTTGATCGACCTGAGGGATAAATTATTCTCAAGTACATGCTATTTATTCAAAAACGCAACTAGCTCTGGTCTACTTAAGTGGGAGCTTTGACAGGATAATTATAGGATATTAATAGATTCAGAAAAACAGGTTCTCTGTAGTGCAACCCATGGCTAGTCAACTATATAATAAGCAAAATTGAAAACCACACTTCTTCGTAAATATTTTCTTATTCAAAGTTTTCTTTATTTACAAAAGCTCTGCCACAGTTAATCCAATTAGTAAGACATGGAGATACTTTGACTTGCTCTTGCATAAGAATCAAAATGCAGTCAAAGAAACCATGGGACTAGGCTAGAGAGAAAGGAAAGGGCCTCCAGGTGGGGCCAGGGCCAGGTGAGTGCTCTTGTGATCCTGGGTCCAATCCTGTCCTTCCCAGGGCCACTTAATAAGGTGCCTGGTGCCCAGTACATCCTTGATGTGACTCGTCTTGTATCACCACATTTTGGCCTTGTTTGCCAAACCACTGGACATTCAATATGATCGATTCTATTTTTTTTTAACAAATGCACTGAGAAATGCCAATGAATTAATTGCAAAAGAAAGTGGATAAGGCTGGTTGTTCCCTGCTGGGTCTTCTCGGTGTCTGTGATAATGCCCAGTATGCAGCAGGCAGGAAGTGTTTGTCAAATGATTAAACATTGTTATCATCGTTAGGAATACAAAAGTCTCTTTCTAATACATTGTCAAGATACAGCTATTAAGAAGAATGAGCAGGGGCCGGAGCGATAGCCCAGCGGGTAGGGCATTTGCCTTGCACGCGGCCGGCCCATGCCGACGCTGGTTCGATCCCCGGCATCCCATATGGTTCCCGAGCACCTCCAGGAGTAATTCCTGAGTGCAGAGCCAGGAGAAACCCCTGAGCATTGCTGGGTGTGACCCCAAAAGCAAATAAATGAATAAATAAATAAAAAGAATGAGCAATGATACCTCCTGTGGGGGGGGGACTCCCTGGCTTCCCTCCCCAGCACTACAAAGAGCATCACGTAAGCGCCCTATGCAGCTGCAGCCATCCTATACGCCTTACGTCCGCTTTTCTTTCTTTTTCCTTTTCCATTGCAGTCTTCGCGGCTACTTCTAGCTCTGTGCTTGGGTGTTGCTTCTGGCAGTGTTGCCAGGGATTGCACTCAAGCTTCCCCACTTGCAAAGAAGGCTCAGTCTATTGAGTTATCTTCTCAGCCCACGTATCACATTCTCCAGGCTCTTAGCAATTGTTCCTGCAAAAATGATTTCCTTCCTCATTTGCTTATTCTCTTTCTCTCTTGTTAGCTAGACAACTGTGTTCTTTTCTCTTTTCACAATTGTATTGATCATTTATATTTACCTTTTTTATAGCACAATTGAAGGAATAATATATTGTTGTCTTAATATGTTATATAATCACTTGTATCACTTGTATCACTTGTCTTCCCGTTGTTCATCAATTTGCTCGAGTGGGCACCAGTAACATCTCCAAATGTCCTGTCACATGCTAGTGTAGCCTAAGGGCATCTGCTCACCCAGGAACTCAAGAGCCTCAGACCATTCCTTCAGGTCATGAGAATGAGGTATATAATTGTGTGGCATATCAAATACCACACAGGTAGTTTGTCAGGCTATTATGTTATATAATAGTATTATAAATAAAAACATCCATATGATTAAATAGATGCATAAAAACTCCTTTCACATATCTAGAATGTTTCCTGTGAGAAGGAAAGAGGAAAGTCAGCCTACTACAATCCTTAAGAAAAAAATAGAATGTGAGATTTTTTTTGTTTATTATTTAATTAAAGAACCATGATTTGCAAAGTTATTGATAGTTGAGTCTTAGGGATGTAATATTCCAACACCAGAACTACCACCAGTGTCAACTTCTCTCCACCAGTGTTCCCATACTCCCTCCTTCCCCAACCTCCACCACCTCACTAGACAACTGCATTATTTTTCATCTGTCTGTTTTTGAACCATACCTGGTGACAGTCAGAGGTTATTCCTGGTTCTGCACTCAGGAACTGCTCCTGGATGTACTTGTAGATCATATGCGATGCCAAAGATCGAACCTAGGTCAGCTGTGTTCAAGGCAAACACCTACCGTTGCACCATAGCTCATGCCTGACAACTGTATTCTGAATGGTTTTGACCACTCCTTTGTTTTCCCAGGGCATAGCATAGCATAGCATGGGGGCATGTAACAGAGGCAATACAATGAATGAGCCTCTGTAAATAAATTAGAGGCTTATACTCTTTAATATTTATCGTAACTCTAGTACGTAAGCTGCCATTCCTATTAACATAGAGATGAGGAAGAAACCATGGCACTGAGGCATTAAATAAATTGGCCAAACTAGTGGGGTTGGTAATTGAAATTTCCAAATGAAAGTACTTGAATCCAAGTCCCCTGACTTGGGATGGCTCCTCTTCAAGAGCATGCTGAATTATCTCATGTTTTCCAGTGTAGCTTTAGTTAGAACAATTTAAAAGATGTGTCCTTCTATTCTCTTTTTAATTTAATTTTTTTTCAGTTTTGGGGCCACACCCTGTAGTGCTCTGGACTTACTCCTGGCTCTATATTCAGGTAGAGCTTGGGGACCATATGGTGCCAGGCTTAAAACCCAGGTTGTCCAAGTGCAAGGCAAGTGACTTACTAGTTGTACAATTTCATTTGACCCTCATTTAGGCTTTTGTTACCCCAATTTTTAGAAACCTCTGAACAGGCTTCAGCACACTGAGATTGCAATGGTGAATTTTATGTGTCCATTTGACCAGACTACAGGTATCAAGGTATTTAGTCAAACAATATTTTGTGGGTATCCACAGGGCACTTTCTAGATGAGATTAGCAGTTGAACAGGAAGACGGAGTGAAATAGATCACAACTCCCTTTCCGCTCAACATGTGGACAGGATGCACCCAGTCCATTAAAGGCTAAAATAGAGCCAAGAGAGCTGAGTAAGAGAGAATGCACTCTAGGAGCCGGCTTCCATCTGGGACTTTGGTCTTCTCATGCCTTTGGACTCAGCTCAAACCGGTCCCCGTGTACTGTAGGTCCTGCTTTCCTTGGCCTCCACTTTGTCAACTGTAGATCTGGGGTTTTCTCAGTCTCCATCATTGCAAGAGATAGTTCATGTGTATTTATTCACCTTGCCTAAAAGTACTGCACTAAACTCTCTTCACTCCCAGTCCCTGAGATATCCCCTCCTCTGGTTCCCACTGCACAGTTGCTGCTGAGCTGTGCTGCTTTGTAACCATCCCTGTAACCTTCATTCTGCTAGTCACATATTTTAAAATCTCCAGTGGCTGACTGCTTCCCCTGGCTAGTCTTTGGTTTGAGTATTATTATTATTATTATTATTATTGCTTTTGGATCACACCCAGCAATGCTCAGGGGTTACTCCTGGCTCTACACTCAGGATTTACTCCTGGAGGCACTTGGGGACATATGGGATGCTGGAGAATCGAACCCAGGTCAGCCGCATGCAAGGCAAATGCCTTACCCGCTGTGCTATTGCTCCGGCCCCTTGTTTGAGTATTATTTATAATTAGGTTTGGCTACATGCCAAAATAATAGTGGCAGGGTCAAAAAATAGTACAGTGTGTAGGACACTTGCCTTACACACAGCTGACCCAGGTTAAGTTTCTGGCTTCCCGTAGGGTCCCCTAGAAGTGATCCCTGAGTACAGAGCTAGAGTAACCCCTGAGCAATTCTGGGTGTGGTCCCAAAATAGAATAAATTAAAAAGTTTAAAATAGTGGCTGAAACAGTGCAATTTATTTTCCTCTTGTGAAATCATCCAGTGGTAGAATGTCTTAGACTATTATAGTTAACAGGAAGCTTGACTCTGCCCTTCCTTCTACATCAGCCTTTAGCCTCATGATCTAAAATGGTTGCCAAAGCTCCAACCATTGTATCTACATTCTAGAGTTTGCATGTGGCACTTTCCCTTAAAGTCATATCACAACTTGGCGTATCACACATGGCTGCCTCCAGCTAACCAGCTAACCAGTAAGACTCAGAAGTGAAGTTCATTCTGAGCGCATCAATAATTTTCTTACCAAGGAAGAAGAGCAGATATCTAGTCATCTTTACCTTAGGGTTGCATAATAAAACCTTTTTTTTTTGTTTGTTTTTTGGGTCACACCTGGCGATGCTCAGGGGTTACTCCTGGCTCTACACTCAGGAATTACTCCTGGCAGTGCTCGGGGACCATATGGGATGCCGGGATCAAACCCGGATTAGCTGCGTGCAAGGAAAATGCCCTACCCGCTGTGCTATTGCTCCGGTCTCAACAAAGGTTTTTTTTTCAAGCAAATTTCAACTCAACTTTCCATATTTTCTTCACCTACCTACTCTTCTATCCACTGTGTTTGCTCTCTGTTCTTGAAACTGGAACTTTGTCTATCGCTGTACTCAGCCGCCTTGGGATGCCTTTTGGCTTCATATCTTGGTTTCCCCTGAGACTTCCCTGACTGCTTACACCTGAGGTGTTTCTTCTGAAACTGAACTTTTCCGCGACATGACCTACTCTTTTTCTTTTATCTTAACTTTTTTTAAAATTATACCACCGTGAGCTATACAATTACAAAGATTATCATGTTTGGGTTTCAGTCAAACAGTGCTCCAGCACCCATCCCTCCACCAGTGCCCATTTCCCACCACCAATGTCCCAGGATTCCCTCTCCCTCCCCTAGCCTGCCTCTATGGCAGGTACTTTGCCTTTTTCTTTCTCTCTCTCTCTCTCTCTCTCTTTCTTCTCTTACACATTGTGGCTTGCAACACATACATTTAGAGGTTATCATGTATATCCCTTTGCCTACATTCAATGCTCAGTTCTAAGTTGGTATTATCATTTCCAATGATTGTTAGCACATTGTTCCCTTCTGTCTTACCTAACCTCTGACTCCCACACACTTGTGGTAGATTCCACCCACTGACAAGACCTCCTGATCTATGTTTTGCCTGATCCTGGACATTGGTATCATACTATTTGTTTATCACGATCACGATCTTCCCGCTGATCATCTATTTGCTAGAGCGGGCACCAGTAATATCTCCATATGTCCTGTCTCATGCCAGTAGAGCCAGGGGCATCGGCTTGCTACAGGAACATAAAGAGCCTCAAACCATTATATTAGGTCATGGGAATGACCTGATATAATTGTTACTGGAATTTGGCATATCATATACAACACGAGAAGCTTGCTAGGCTTGTCGAGCGGGAGGCAAACTCTTTTAAACACCTCCAAATAAAGCATTTATTGATGAACCGCGCGAGCCGGGCTGTGATGGGCTGGTCTGCTGGGTGGAGTTCTGACGAGAGGGAAGTCCAGAAGTGGAAAATGGCGGCGCCCGTGGAGTGAGGGAGCAGTGGTCTGGCTTGTTGTGAGGCTCTGCCGAGGTGGTGGGCCAGGGCTAGAACCTGCCATGCCTCCCGACTGCCTCATGAACAGCTGTGCACAGGGAGAGCAAGGAACAGCTCTGCCCCATGTGTGAGAGTCTCTGGACCAGCATACCTGGGCCAGATTGAGGAAAAAAGCTGCGGCAGGCTGGGTGTCGGTGATCCGGGCTGTGATGGGCTGGTCTGCTGGGTGGAGTTCTGACGAGAGGGAAGTCCAGAAGTGGAAAATGGCGGCGCCGCGGGAGTGAGGGAGCGGTGGTCTGGCTTGTTGTGAGGTTCTGCCGAGGTGGTGGGCCAGGGCTAGAACCCGCCATGCCTCCCAACTGCCTCATGAACGGCTGTGCACAGGGAGAGCAAGGAACAGCTCTGCCCCATGTCTGAGAGTCTCTGGACCAGCATACCTGGGCCAGATTGAGGAAAAAGCTGCGCATATCCCACAAATAAATGCAGTCATTCTATATCTGTTCTTTCACCTCTGGCTAATTTCACTGAGTATGATCCTCTCCATGTCTATCAATCTATAGGAAAATTTCATAACTTCGCTTTTTCCTAACAGCTGCGTAGTAGATTGTGGTATGTTGTGTAGATGTACCACAGTTTCTTTATCCAGTTGTCTATTCTCAGGCACTCTGGTTGTTTCCAGATTCTGGCTATTGAGAATAGTGCTGCTACGAACATAGAAGTGTAGATGGTGTTTCTACTGTGTGTTTTTGGCCTCCCAAAAATTTATTCCCAGAAGTGGTATTGCTGGGTCAAATGGGAGCTCAATTTCTAGTTTTTGGAGGAATGTCCATATTGTTTTCCAAAAAGGTTATACAAGTTGACATTCCCACCAACAATGGATGAGATTCCCTTCCTCCCTGCATCCACTACAGCATTTGTTGTTCTTGCTCTTTGTATACGTGTCAGTCTCTGTGGCGTAAAATGATATCTTATTGTTGTTTTGATTTGCTGGTCACTAATCCCTGATGATTAGTGATGATGAGCATTTTTTTCATGTGCCTTTTGGCCCTCTGAAGTTCTTCATTGTTGGAGTTTCTGTTCATTTCTTCTCCCCATTTTTGATGGGGTTGGTTTGTTAGTTTTGTAAAAGTTCTCCCAGTGCCTGATATATCCTGGATATTGACCCCTTATTATATGGGTGTTGGCGTGAATATTCTTTCTTACTCTGTCGACTGTCTTTGTATTTTGGTTGCTGTTTCTTTTGAGGAGGTGCAGAAGCTTTTTAGTTTCATGTAGCCCATACGCTTATCTTTGCTTCCAATTGCTTTGTTAGTGCTTCATCTTTGAAATTGCCTTTAGCTTCAATGTCGTGAAGGGATTTTTCCTATATTTTCTTTGATATGCTTTTACGGATTCAGGTCTCATATGGAGTTCTTTAATCCATTTTGATCTGACTTTTGTGCATAGTGTTAGAGGTCTGTGTTAATTTTTTTTTACACACAGCTGCCCAGTTTTCCCCCAGCAGCACTTGTTGAAGAGACTTTCTTTTGCTCCATTTCGTACTTTTTGCTTCTTTATCAAAGATTAAATAGTCATGTATTTGAGGCTGGGTGCCAGGATAGTCAACTCTATTCCATAGGACCACAGGTCTGTTTTTATTCCAATACCAGGCAGTTTTAATTACTACTGCTTTGTGGTACAGTTTGAAGTTGGGAAAGGTGATGCCTCCCATCTTCTTTTTCCCCAAGGATTGCTTTAGCTTTCCATGGGGTTTGTTATTCCATAAAAATTTCAGAAGTGTTTGATCAATTTCCTTAAGGAATGTCATGAGTATCCTTATAGGGACCACATTGAATCTGTATAAAGCTCAAAGGAGCAACGTGACCCATTATGACATTCACGCTTTTTGTCTGGCTCTGTGCTTCTTTAAGGACTCAAACAATGACAATCTCTCTTCACGAATATTTATTCCACATTCGGGTCTCGTTCCTCAGTCCACATTTTATTTTTTTTATGAATCAGTATCATACCAAAGTTTATTAATTACATCAAACAAAAAATTTCTGCAATGAAAAAGGCAAGTTGCATTCATAAAAGATGGCATTCACATTCATTATAGAAAGAGAAAGAAAGAAGGAGGAAGGAAGAAAGAAAAGAAAGAAAGAAAGAAAGAAAGAAAGAAAGAAAGAAAGAAAGAAAGAGAGAGAGAGAGAGAGAGAGAGAGAGAGGGAGGGAGGGAGGAGGGAGGAAGGAAGGAAGGAAGGAAGAAAAGAGAAGAAGGAAGGGAAGAGAGGAAGGAAGGAAAGAAGGAAGAAGATTGTATAAGAAAAGAATCAAGAACGGCATTTTCAGAAGAAGCAGGGTGGGACCTGGGCGGTCAATAAATCCCCTTGTGGCCTGGTCCTCTGGAGCACTCATCAGTGTGTTTTCATTTGGGTAAACTGTGGGGATGGAGAAAGGTGACATCCTACGGTGCTTGCAGGTTGCTTCTGGAGGTACTCAGGAATCACACAGTGCCAGGGGATCAAACCTGGGGGCCCCACATGCGGAGCTTTGTGCTCCAGCCCTAGGAGCTGTCTCCTTGGCCACTGTGATGTATTCTGAAATCTACAGAGAGATTTCTGATGAAGCTGCTCATACTGCATGTAGATATTCCGTCTATAACAGGCTTTTGGAGGAAAGAGCATGCAAGAGACTCGTCCTCCCCTGTTCTGTGCGGCCCTGCTGAGGTGCTGCCTTTTCATTTCCAGATGCAGCTCTAAATTCTCTGAGGCTGGTTTCGCTGCTGTGCAGTCTCCACTGTGACCCCACGTCCACAGGCCCGTCCACTGCCAGGGCCTGCAGGGGAGAGCCAGGGCTCATGAATGCTTTGACGCAGACAAAAAATTAGGAGAGTAGTTGGGGACTCAAGGTGGGCAGGTGGAGAGAGCCGAGACCCCCGGTCACTCCATGCAGGCGCCCTTTCTGAGGAGAGCCCCAGTGCCGGGAAAGAGCTGTTAGCTCCCCCCAGGGAAGGGCTTCCACAGCCGCGCCTGCTGTCACTCCCTGCCATCATCACATGGCCAGGCCCTGGCCAGCAGCCCCCACCTAGAAGAACAAAGCGAGTAGGGAAGAAAGAAGAAAGCACCCTGAACAAAAGGGGGTTTTCTTATAGCACCGGATCAGGAAACTCCAACCAGCCTCGGGCAGCTGCCAGCTTGCCTCCCCAGCACCCCAGCAGACTCTCTCAGTGGGGCCCCTCCCAGCAGGCTGTTTGCAGAATGAGAAGAATGTTAACTGATGCTGTTATCTGAGCTGAATTCTTTGGGGTTTCATTCCTCTGATAAAACCTGCCCTGAATGGAGAGCTCTCAGAATACCAACCAAGGAGGCCCCTTCATGGCATTCCTGAGGTACAGTGAGCCCTGACCTGGGCCGGCTGGGGCGGGGCACCTCTTGGCCCAGGGAATCATGTGCAATACTGACTTGCATCAATCTCTTCTTGCTGGATGTGCCTTGCATCTGATAAACCTTTCCTCCCCGTTAATCATGATCTCACTTGAATCAGGAACTGGAAGATTCATCAGAGAGATAGACACACAGACAAAGAGAGACAGAAGAAAAATAGAGGAGGGAGGGAGGGAGGAAGTTATAGCTCAAAAATCTTTGAGGGAGAATATATGTTTACCGGAATTTGGGTACCAGATTTGATAATCACCTAATTGATTAGTGCTTACATGGAGCAGGGGCTATTGCCGTGTTCTACAGGCATCTCTGTGTGCCGCTCCCTTGGAAACACGTCAGGATGAGATCCTGTGGATGGGATATGTATGGATTATTAGGTATAACCCCAGGTCAGCTCCCATTCTCAGGCATCTGGTCAGGGGGCTTAGCTGGAATTTTATCAGAAAAGTCTCACTACCCCAAAGGCCATGTTAAGTGCTTCTTATCTTTTGCCCCTGAGAAACACCAACTGCTTTGTCAATTAGCAAACTAAATGTCAGACATAGGATTTCATGGGAGGAATTAGTCGCATCTGATAGGCCTAATGGCTGCTCCAAGGGATTCTCAATTACTCTCAGTGAGTGGTTTAATGTAGATTGGTTAAAATGTTTATTATTGATATGGTTGCCCTTGTGTGGAAGTATATGATAATTTAAGTCTTGGCTTCTAATTGGCCGCTTTTACCAAAGGCAACACAATGGGAAAAACTGATCCACACAACTAAATTAGAGGGAGCACTGAAGGTGTGAGGTGTTGGGATCCTTGGGGGAGGGAGCTGGGTGCACTGGAGATGGGTATGGTGCTGAAAGCATGTACATCATTAACGGTATGGGAAATCACAGCACCTTAATCAAGTTTTTAAAACACTTTAAATAGGTGCTGGAGTGATAGCATAGAGGATAGGGGTGTTTGCTCTTCATGTGGCCGACTCGGGTTCAATCCCCGGCATCCCATATGGTGCCCCTGACATGGCCGGGAGTAATTCCTGAGTACAGAGCCAGGAGTAACCCCTGAGCATTTCTAGGTGTGACCCCAAAAGCCAAAAACAAACCCAATTTAAAATAAATCAGTTATATATATAGTTACTTCTCTATGTATAGTAATTTATACAGTAATTTTATATATACATATATACATATGTGTGTATATATACATGCATACATACATATATATA